>JAZHYW010063695.1:0-33844 GCA_037355805.1 Ixodes ricinus | reverse complement strand
GAGCGCAGCTCTTAGGCGCCGTTTCTGGCCTGAGCGGCGTCGCCGTCGCCGTCGCCGTCGCCGTCGGCGTCGCCGTCGGCGTCGCCGTCGGCGTCGGCGTAACCGCGCGGTGCATGATGGGTAATTTTCCCCGCTAAATCTAGCGGAAAATTTTCCCCGCTAAATCTAGCGGGACATTTTCCCCCGCTAAATCTGGCGGAAAATTTTCCCCGCTAAATCTAGCAGGAAAATTTCCCCCGCTAAATCTAGCGGGAAATTTTCCCCGCTAAATCTAGCGGAAAATTTTCCCCGCTAAATCTAGCGGAAAATTTTCCCCGCTAAATCTGGCGGAAAATTTTCCCCGCTAAATCTAGCGGGAAAATTTTCCCGCTAAATCTAGCGGAAAATTTTCCCCGCTAAATCTGGCGGAAAATGTTCCCTTGCTAAATCTAGCGGAGAAATTTTCCCCGCTAAATCTAGCGGAAAATTTTCCCGCTAAATCTAGCGGAAAATTTTCCCCGCTAAATCTAGCGGGAAATTTTCCCCGCTAAATCTGGCGGAAAATTTTCCCCGCTAAATCTAGCGGAAATTTTCCCGCTAAATCTGGCGGAAAATTTTCCCCGCTAAATTTAGCGGGGAAAATCACCCCCCCCCTCCTCGAGGTCACGTGACCCCCAGGCCACGTGACCCCCCCCCTCCCAGGCACGTGCCCCCCGTTCCCCTCCTCCTCAAGAGCTGCGCTCTAATTCGGCGTTACAGGGAGTTGTAAGCGGCTTTAATTTTTTTGCGGTGATTAGTACAATCTGTCTAATTTAGGATATAATTCTACCAAATATTCGCAACCTCCTCATACCACTGGATAGTTGGAGAGCAGTGTGCTAGATCACTGCCCACCACACAAAGAGCACGGAGCAGGATGGAGTCGTGCAACTAGGAATAAAATATTCTGATGCCCCCAAAAAAAGAACTCAATTACAAAAAAAAAAAGAATTATGAAGAATATGCCACATAAAGTAACTCAGTTTATTGACTGTCCACATAAGATAGCATTATAGACAAGGGAAGTATTGCTTTCCCACTCGCTTTTCTGCATTTCTCGGCAAGGTTACAACGGAAGAGTTGTACAGTATCAAGCTTCGGATTGCCGAGGTTGACGACGAAGCCTACGGTTCAATTTCCAAGAACACATGGAGCGTATCGTTCTCGATAAACCCGTCATCTTCTAGCTCTTTTGCTGTAGAGAGGCACTTTGCTCCAAAGCCTTCATTACTTCTTTCCTTTGGCCTCAGGAAGGTTCCACAATGCTGATGCCAGTCAGAATTTACCTTGTAGGAAATCATATTTGACCGGCCCTTCGGGTGAATGACACCGACCGTGTACACCTTGCTGAAGGGCCACGCCAGCTGCGAGTCATGTTCCCCGGGGTGTAAATGCATGTAACACCCGAGACCCACCTCCCTGCCCATACGTGTAAGCTTGACAGATTGGGATACACTGTAATCACACACGGTCCTCTTGGGGCTATCCAAGCTCTTTGAGCCACTTCTAAGTGCTTCATTCTTCAGGTTTGTCCAGTGTTCAATGTACCAATGGATTGTCTCGGGCTTAGGAGGACTTGGCATACTTTTGCGCACCACATTCAAGACTTCAGTCAGCTTGTCCTTTTGCACACAGAGCTCCTCACTCACATGTTTTTTGTAGTCGGCCATTGCTTCCCGAAGAACCTGCAGTCCCTCGGTGAATTCAATGGAACAGACTGTGCTAAGGTGATGTAGCTGCTCAGTGAGCCTAGAAGCTTCAGCCTCTAATTGGCCCTTGCATCTTGTACCCTCAGCTTTCACATCTTCACTGCACCGGTTCAGACTTGACTGCAGCGACATGATGTCCTCGGAGATCTTCCCTATGGCTCTGTTCATCTCAGAGACATGCCTCGCTGACATTCCTAAGGTCTTGGGTGGCAGGGTTGTCAGTAGGCATACGTGTGGCTTGGGGAATGCTGCAACCATTCTTGAAGTGCTCCAAAATGTCACTCTGCAGCACTGTTGAGTGGCACAGGCAGCAAGGCACGACGTTGAAATCACATTCCTTGTAGTGCTCCAGGAGGCAGGCTACAGGACCAATGAAGCTGCAGCCTTTAGGTGTGTTCCAGCAGGCAACCTGGGACCAAAGAAAATGTATTGAAATTCGGTGAACTGTCTTTTGGTTTAAAGAATGTTTATGATAATAACATAGGAACTTAGGAAAGGTTTTTAATGACAGTCAAGGAAGCAGAAAAATGGTGCAAATACTGTTAGTGCACTCGTACGTTAGAGACCCCGTTGTGCTCGCCAACTACTTCTTGTGTCACTAGTTCACAGTTGTGTTCCGCTCTTGAAGGATGACCCACTAAGTAATTCATCGGGTACAGTCTCATACATGCAACGCTTCTGTGCCCGATACACTCGGGCAGGAAAGAAGAGTGGACAGCTTAACTAGTAACCGCGAGGGGGAGGTTATGTACTCACAGTACGTTTCAGGATGTACTTGAGAGGGACCTCCAGCTGCTCAACATCATCCTCGCAGAAGGGTTTCTGGTCGACGGGACATGCACTCCCTTCGTCGACACATTGGGCATGGCACTTCATGCACAGCGTGTGGATGCAGGGAAGCCCGACTGCTTTCTTGTATAAAACCCCACAGAGGACGCACGTTTTCTGCGCAATGATGGGCTCTTGGAACAGCGTGGGCCTCCAGTCTAGGGAATCGGAGAACCCGGCTACTCTGAAGGACACCATCTCCACAGGAGCAAGGTTGCCGCCTGCCATTCCTCCGTGGTATGCAAAGAAATATGTAAATCGTGCAGGTTTCTTTTCAGATGACCTGTGGTGGACATTTGAAATCATGTAAGCGAGATGTCAAAACCACAAAGCAATGACACAAACTCATAAACCAACAACTAATTGCCAAAACAGATCAAACAGTTGCTTGACGCTCTTTGGAAGACCAGCCTTCGAGTATAGCTTTTCCACACAAAGTCAGCGTTTACAGGAAAACAGCGGCTGTTCCAATTCCACCGTAATGCCAATGCCAGAAAGCAGGCGCTCTCTGAAAGCATCGCGGGTGTCCGGTGCAACAGGTGTTCGTCCCGACGGAAATGAGAACCTCACATCTAACGCAGTGTTTACATGAGTGCAGTGGCGTACCAACTTGTTTTTGAGTTGAAAATGCAAACGAGATCCCCCCCCCCTCGCCCCCAGGGCTGGGGGCGGTACCCTTCGTATCCCTTGGGCGTCGCCACCCAGGGCCGGGGGCGGTGCCCTTGGTATCCCTTGGGCGTCGCCGGCCAGTGTTTGCCCTGCCCAGGGGCGGCTGTTTCAAGGGGGGGGGGGGGCACATGCCTTGCCTCCCCACTCTGAGAATTGAGGTGCCCCCCCCCCGACTGGTACACCCATGCACGAGTGCTTGCAGTGGGTTGTCGGTAGGCAGACGTGTGGCTTGGGAAATGCTA
Organism: Ixodes ricinus; assembly: GCA_037355805.1. NCBI lineage: Eukaryota > Metazoa > Arthropoda > Arachnida > Ixodida > Ixodidae > Ixodes > Ixodes ricinus. The sequence goes on along the minus strand of JAZHYW010063695.1, from coordinate 30,378 downwards.
CAACCATTCTTGTAGTGCTCCAATATGTCACTCTGCAGCACTATTGAGTGGCACAGGCAATCTACCCAAGTATGATTAAAAGTAATTCGACTCAAACATTTGTGTACGACAGAAAATGCGCCCCTACCTGAACGGCCAGTAGCTTCTGTGCTGAGGGAGAAAGTTGTGGATAATGCTCGAGACAAACTGAAACTTTCAGGTCGTATCTTATCTATAACAAGCACGGACTTTTGACCGTTACCCATACCGTACGGAGACTCCGAGTGCGACCATCAGAAGACAGATTACTGCAATATACAAGATCAAAGTACAGAGAGTGATATTATTGGAAAAACGTTTCAGCTCCATGTGAAGCCCGTGAATCGACACTGCTCGTGACGTATTGCATGCTCATGTCTCATGCAGTCAAAAACCGTGCTAGTTTCAGATCGCAACAATTTTTCTTTTCTCGTCATCCTTGTCCACCGGTCACTCTCGAGAAATAACTTTCTTGCAAAGTTTTAGGGTAAATTTTATGTTTGTCCTTTGTTAAACGAAAAGGGTGTGCGTATATCTGCTTGATCTGACATCGCCATAAATTAGCCAGAGGTCCCGAGCAATCTATTTTAACACGCGTTTTATCAGCTGATTTTCATGGAGTTTTCGAACGTTTGGCGGCAAGCATAAAAATACTTTAGTCCTCCGGCAGAATTTGAACTCGCCATTTTGAGCCAAGTGCTTTGCCGACTGAGGCTATCCAGGGTTGGTGGTACGGACCACGCAAAAGCGAGCTCATCCGCGCGGCGCGTGAAGGCGTGGTTGCAAGCTTTGCAACCTTTCCTTACCAGAGTTCCTGTATAGGCTCCCTACGGGAGTCAGAGTGTGTGTGTAAGCGTTGTAAAGTAGATGAGGGGGGGGGGGGAGGAACGCGCAACTGGAGCCTATACAGGAACTCTATGCGGAGGGCAAGTTCGTCTGCTTCTCGCGCAGGGGGTAGCGGAGACGTCAGAACGCCGAGCCCTGATTGGCTGATCGCGGTCCCCTATCTGAGCGTCGTCTGCTCCTTTGCAACGTCGTCTGCTCGCAACGTCGTCTGCGTCTGTCTTCCCTTTCCTGCGACTTTTGCAAGTGGAGAGGCCAGATTCACAAAACTATCTTACGCCAAAAATATGCGTAAGACAAAACTTAAAAACAAATTCGTATTCACGAACCGAAATTTTCGTAAGTTTTGCGCAGGTTACGACAAAATCCTACGACAGCTCCGAAGCTACGCACTTGTTACGATCAAATCAGCATGGCCGACAGCGTCGCGGTCACGACGACCAACGGACGTTTATTTTTCTACGTGCGCTTCTCTCGCGTCCCGACTTCAAGCAGCAAGAAAAAGTAAAAAGTACTTGAACCAGACCACGACGAACAAGAACGCTGGATCCACAAACACCCGGGAAAAGCTCCAACAGCCACGATTCCACCGACACCGACCAAGCGAACTCGGCAGATAGGCCTAGCAGCCACTCCGACTCGGTGACCGTCTGCCCACGACCGGCTGGCGTGCTGAATGGAATGTGCCCGCGCGACCCTTGTGAACCCTTCCCGTATTATACTGTGATCACTGACCTCAATTTTTGGATTAAGAGGTCAATCTCTTCCTCTTGTCATCTCCTTGTTTTCCGAGGCAACGGTGACTCTCGCCGGTGAAAAAGCGGTGAATATCCGACAGACGCAGGAAAGGTAAAGGAGCCATCGCTTTGACTAGCAGACGTAAAGCAGACGACGTTAACTGCGCCAACCCGCCGACGCCGTTAAAGAATGAGGAGTCTTGCCGCACACGAAAGGGGGAAAAAGTATTTGGGAGGGAACTTGCGGACACTAACACGCTCACTCTCGGTTCTTAGCAAACAAACCTCGGCGTCTCGGGACACCTCGCCAGTGAGTACTTTGACCTCCCTCCTTGATGCGCGTCTGCTAGTTGTTCGACAAAAACAACGAACCGCTCGAGTTATTTCGTCTGCCTTCTCTGAAAGGCGAAGTCGAGCTCGCTCGTAAAGACCTGCACTTCCGAAAGTCGCAGGAAAGGTAAGACAGACGCAGACGACGTTGCGAGCAGACGTTGTTGCAAAGGAGCAGACGACGCTCAGATAGGGGACCGCGATCAGCCAATCAGGGCTCGGCGTTCTGACGTCACCGCTACTTCCTTTCTCATGCGCAGAAGACGAAAATGAGCCCACTTGCGAGGCGTATTCCTTCCTGTCGTGCAACGCCATCTCGCAGCGTTTGTCAGATATGAAAACGAACCTTCGGTAGGCGGTGCCATCCAGACGTCCTTCTCTTCTTCCGTGGGAGGCTTATCGCACATTCTGTGCTTACCAGTCTTTGTCAGCATCAACAATCTTGTACAATTTTTATTTCCTGCGTGCCTCCGTTTGGTTGCGGTGTTTCGTACAATCTGTCGAATTTAGGACGTCATTCTACAAAACAATTCGTAACTTCCTTATACCACCGGATAGTCGGAGAGCAATATCCTAGACGACTGCCCACCACACAAGGAGCACGGAGCAGGATGAAGTCGTGCAACTAGGAATAATAAATTCTGATGCCCAGAAGAACTCAATTACAAAAATTAGAATGTAAAAGAGTATTTCCTATAAAGTAACTCAATTTATTGACCATTACATGCAAGGGAAGTACTGCTTTCCCACACGTTTTTCTGCATTTCTCGGCAAAGTTGCAACGGAAGAGTTGAACAGCATCAAGCTTCGGATTGGCGAGGTTGAAGACGAAGCCTACAGTTCAATTTCCAAGACAACATGGAGCGTATCGCTCTCGATAAACCCGTCGAATTCTATCTCTTCCACCGTGGAGAGGCACACCGCTCCAAAGCCTCCATTTCTTCTTCCCTTTGGCCTCAGGAATAAGTTTCTCCGGTATATATGCCAACCAGAATTTACCTTGTAGGAAATCACATTTGACTGACCCTTCGGGTGAATGACAACGACCAGTACACCTTGCTGAAGGGCCACCCAGCTGCGAGTCATGTTCCCTGGGGTGTAAATGCATGTAACACCCGAGGCCCACCTCCCTGCCCATACGTATAAGCTAGACAGATTGGGATACACTGTATACTCATACACGGTCCTCTTGGGGCTATCCAAGCTCTTTGAGTCACTTCTAAGTGCTTCCATTCTTCAGGTCTGCCGAGTATTCAATGCACCAATGGATTCTCTCATGCTTAGAAGGACTTAGTAAAATTTTGCGCACCACATCCAAGACGCCAGTCAACTTGTCCCCTTCGCACGGAGAGGTCCTCACTCACATGCTTTTTGTAGTCGGCCCTTGCTTCCCTAAGAACCTGCAGTCCCTCGGTCAGTTTTAGTGGCAAAGAATGTGCTAAAACAATTTAGCTGCTCAGTGACCCTAGAAGCTTCAGCCTCTAACTGGCCCTGCATCTTGTACCCTCAGCTCTGGCATCTTCACTGCACTGGTTCAGGCTTGACTGCAGCGACATGATGTCCTCGGAGATTTTCTAAGGCTCTGTTCTCTCACAAGCTTGCTGACATTCTTATGAGGTCTTGGGTGGTACAGGGCTGTCGGTAGAGCAGACGTGTGGCTTGGGAATGCGGCAACCATTCTTGAAGTGCTCCAATATGTCACTCTGCAGCACTGTTGAGTGGCACAGGCAGCAAGGCGACGTTGAAGTCACACGCCTTGTAGTGCTCCAGGAGGCAGGCTACAGGACCAATGAAGCTGCAGCCTTTAGGTGCGTTCCAGCAGGCAACCTCGGCCAGAAGAAAAAGATATCGAAATTGGGGGAACAGTCTTTTAATTAAAGAATCTTTATGCTAGTAATATAGAAACTGAGGAAAGGTGTTAATGACAGTCAGGAAAGCAGAAAAACGGTGCTGACAGCTATTGTTAGGTGCACTGCACGTATCAAGAGACCCGATTGGGCTCGCCAACTACTTGTGTCACTATTTCACAGTTGTTTTCACTCTTGAACGATGACCCTCAGAGCTATTCATCAGGTATAGACTCATACATGCAATCAGCTTCTGTGCCCGATACACTCGAGCAAGAAAAGAAAAGCGGAAAGCTTAAAGGGTCCCTGCAATCATATTTGGCAGCGCCTATTTTGCTGTTTCCATCGTCTCCTTGGGGTTCGGGCAAACCAGCGGGCACGGAGAGAGTAACTAAATATCAGCGCTTCATATTTTAACCCGGACAACGCGGAAGCCTCATGCCACCTACGGGGGCGACGCATGGTGCCGAGCCCCGCGCGATGTGTGACGTCTTTGGTCCTGGACTTTACTACTGGTCAGAGTCAGCTTCAAAGCTTCCTTTTAGTCGAAATACAAAATATAAGTGGCGCGAGCCGTTTTTACAATTATTTATAAATGTAAGCACGTGTTCAATATTTGAGATAAAAAAAGAAACAAATGCAGTTTGTTGGAAGTAACGGAAACAAGAAGTGACCCGTTGACATACCCGCCACCAAGACGCGGTGGCAAAGGCGGCGCAATCCAAGAGGATGGCGTAGCGGGATCAGGCACCGACGAGTGGAGAGCGTAGAACGGTCCCGGGATGTACGCGGCAGCAGACTGCGAAGTCGAAGATCCGACCGGTGCCGAGCGTTCCAGAAGGCCTTCGGCCCGAGCAGCTTTGGCTTGCGGCTTAGCCCTTTAGGCGGTATAATAATAATAAATAATAGTAATAAATTCTATTTCTCCATCACATGACATCGCGTGGCAGCGCGAAGTGGCTCCGTTCTGAGCTGATCTTTTACCCCGTGTTTGCGGTCGTTTGTGGCCCGGCGAAGTGTCATGCCGAGTTAGGTGTTTTAATCGCGCAGAAAATGTACAATGCCCGACCGCCCTCTGGCCGCCCGCTTCGCCCCAGCCTATCCAACTTACGTGCTTTGGTGGCCCGTACGTCCGTGACGTCTTCCGTCTTGTATTCGTCTATATAGCAGCTCTCGGAACGTTTCCGATCCGTGATCTTGCACTCTGCCCGCAGCTTTCCGGGGCCCGCGCGGATCGTTGTCTTTAGCACGTAGTGGTCGCTACCCAGGCCTTCCAACGTGTTTGTCCACGTCGGCATCCTTGCGTAGAGCACACACGTGAGGCCTGGGGTAGTGTCTTGTTGTCGAGCGTCTCCTCTCCTCGTCGAATGATCCGGATCGGTGATCAGGATAGTCCGAAATCGTGAGAGTCGATCCACAGCTTTCGGCCCTTGGGTCGTTCCATTTCGTATCCCCAGTCCGGATGTTGCGCGGTTAGGTTCCCAACCACGACCAGTGTTTGGCGTCTGGCGGTGTCAGGGTCGCTTGAAGAGGCGAATCTGTACCGTTTCGCCGGGCTGCTGTAGATGTTCAGCGCGAAGATGCTGCTCTGGTGTTTCTTGTTTCCGAGTTGATCTCGATTAGTACGTGTTTTATACGTCGAGACGGGGCTTCCTTGTCATAAACGACGACCGGTATGTTTCTCTTTAGCAGTGTGACCACTCGCGTCTTTTCCCTGGTATCCTTGCCGTAAAACTTCTAGCCCGACAGTTTGGCCAGTTGCTTCGCCTCTTGTAAGGCAATCATATCCCGGTCGTTCCTTTTCGTCAACGTTATTCCCGTATTGTTGTAGGCTGCCCCTCTTTGCCAAATCCGCGGCAATTCACTGCCAAATTATATACCTTTTACTGTTCCCCATCTTGGTTTCTAACGACTTGTGCCGTACGTAGTTGTTCCATGTGCCTATCCAGTTGGGTCAGCCACTCGGGGATGCGCATCAGCTCGACCACCTTGTTATCTTGCAGCGGCGCTCGGCCTTGTACAATGCGACCGTCTTTTGCCCCGGTCTAACGACCATCTTCCTCTTCAGGGGTGGGGAAGCCATCTCCGGTTCCCTCTCCGTCCCGTTGCTCTTCCGCTGAAGCCGTGTCCTCAGCCATGCGTTCTCCCCTCCCGGTCTTCTCTACCATCACGTGCAGAGCCTTGTTTCCTTCCTGGAGTTGTCGCATAATGACGAGGATCTCATCTAACTTGTCGTTCTGCGTCTAGGCCTCCTTGCTCTTCTCGACCGAATTGTGGTCGGTCACACCACGCCCAGCTGACTCGCTGTCGGGAGCTGGACCTGCTCCTGGACTTCGATCTCCGCCTCGAGCCGGACCGCTGCCGCGAGGCCGACCGCACGGAGGCTCGGCTCTGTGACCGTCCTCATCCTTGAACCTACTCTCCTCTTGTTTCTTCTTCTCCCACTGCCGCTGCTGCAGGATGTACGGCGTCTTGAAACGCTGCTTGCATCGTGTGTCACCCGTTGGGTGAGGCTTGCGGCAGATGCCGCGCCTAACGGCGAGCACGTGTGGCCATCTGTCGGGTTTAGAGCGTTGCAATTCTTGCACCGATGCTCTTTGGGGCCGCGGGCACAAGTCGGTCCGACGTCCGACTCCGCTGCACGTATACCGCATACCTCGATCTTTTTCTTATACAGGTTGTATTTGTACTCCCCGTTGCCGTACATGATCCAGAACGGCACCTTCTGGCCTTGAAAGCATTACCGCCGACTTGGAACGGCCCATCCGTCTGGCGTGGAGACGCTCGGGTTCCTCTGCCGTGACTGGGTTGTTTAGAACGTCTTGCTCGGAGTCTTCGTCCGGTATCCCGTGAATCACACCCTTGATGGTGTCGTCCGGCTTTATTGCGGTACGATACAACTTCGTAGGTCTGTCCCTTTAGATAGAGTACATGCCTCCTCTGTACTTGACGGCGTTTTCGAGTGCCGGAGTGCTCGCGATGAGCGTGTTTTGCTCCTCGTTGAAGCGAAAAGCGTCGTGTCCTGCATCTGCATGCTTTTCCGGGACGAGAGCTGCGCCGCGCGTTGATTGCTGCGTTGGACGAGACTCGTCTTCTTTCCGTACGTTTACTTTGCCCTGAAGGAGGAAAACGATCCTCTCATCGTCTTCCGGAAGCTTTGGAGGCCTTGGCGCTTCTTCTTTATTCGAGCTCGGCCTTCCCGCCCGTTGTTCTCTACCAAAGGTGCGGTTTGGCTGGAAACCGGCCGTTATAATTAGCGCTTTCTTCTCTGCTGGGGCCTTGAGTAGGACCGGCATCCAACATCCCCCGGCAGAGTGAAACTCATCGGAGTGATCTCTTCCCTTCTACCTCGACGGCTCAGTTTCCGGGGGCCAAAGAGGCATTCCGGGGCCTTGAGTGTCCATGTTGACGTCAGTGCGGCGGCTGCGGCCGCCCTCCATTGTCTTTCAATGGCGCGTGAGGCTCGAGCAAATCGGCGCCTTGTTTCGTCAAGAAAAATGGTGAAAACTTAACGGCATGCTCACCCAAGAATTTGGTGTCCGGGGATTTCTCCGCGTTCCGCCGCATGTTCGTGGTGAAGTCCTGGAACTATAGTGCAGAGGTTCGCTGAACACTTGGAAAAGTTCATGGAGCCGATAGCAGAAATACGTCCGGCCCAGATCATTTCGATCGTCGTCTCTCTTGAGGCGGATAAATGCAAAGTTTTTGTGTGTTTGGTTTTTACAGCGAAGCTGTTGTGCCGAATAGGATATGGGAAAGCGAAAAGATTAAAAGCGATAAACTCGGACTTCACCGACGCAGAACTACAAGCGGCCTTATTTTTAGCTCAAGCGCAGCACGGCGCCAGGGGCCGAGACAAAGCAACATACGGAATGCTCAGAAGCTTACCCCTGACAACAAGCTCGATGAACCTCTATGACACGATGCTTCATGGTGCTAGCGAAAGCTACCGCCAAAACACTCACAAGCTATGCAGACGAATCCCCGCCAAGTCTGCTTCTGGTCTTCCTAGGGACACGTCTACTTGTGATACGCTGGCTGAAACGAGAACAGTATTTGATCAACAACATGGAAAATGCAAGGAGAACCTGGTGCGAGTACACTCTACGCCACATTACTCAGCATAATAGACAGCATATGCGAAACATTGTCAGAGGAAGGCCACGACTCCCACATTTGGAGCAAGAAATACTAAAGTAGCATAAAGAAATTTCTTCGGTGACAAAGCACAGTGGAGAAACCTTACCACCGTATTGGATTTTGCCCTCTATGAGAATTAATACCGAGATACCTGGAATGGGGGCAATCAAGGACACAACGATACCCGTTCGATTTCAACAAACTATGTTTCATATATCTAATGTACACAAAGACCATGTATTTGGTGAAAGCGTACTGATGGGATCCACAACCCGAAACATCCTCTTCCTCTGTCTACGCCAATTCCCTCAGAACAATGTACTTGAGACCGCACATGCTATCCCACCGAACAGCATCTCTACAACAGCAGAACTACCTTGGTATTCCCGTATGGCGATTCCAGTATATCAAAATGAACGAATATATACAAAGTGGGTCATCCTAACTCGACTCCATTGCGACTCTTAAGAGCCTAATGATATTTGGAACATTATGCAGCAATAATACTCTTCAATTACAGGTGGGACAAGTATACGCTAAAGCCGCTCACATAGGTCATCACATAATACTGCAGTGGATTCCAGGTCACAGCAGCATCAGTGGAAATGAACAAGCTGACAGGGCTGCCGAAACTGGACACAAACTCAGAAAGCTGGAAAAAGTTCCATTCACCAAATACGACATAAAATGCTAAATAAAGAATGTAATTAACACTACGATTATGCAGCCGTGGTCTTCACCAATTCATCAGAATAACAAATTCAGTCGATCCAGAGTTACTTTACCTCCAGAAAACTAGAAACTTTGTACCGCAGGCTTCGACTCGGGGTGGCCTACACTGGCAGCTATAATTTTCTTCTTGGCCAAAGTGACACTCCACTGTGCACCACATGCAACTGTAAGAGGATGTGGAGCATATATTGTTCGCTCACCAGCTAAACCTAAAACCATTTAATGTAAAGAAAAAAATCCTAGGCCCATGGAAGAACAAACTGCATCAATGCATCGTCTTCAAAGTTGTGCGAAAGTATGTCAAAGACACCGGACTGATCGATCAACTTTGAGTGTGTGCGTGTGTGTGTTGTGTTTATGTGAGCGTGACTTACCTTTCTTCCTAATCGTCTTTATTTCCCTCTACCCTTCCCCACGGAGTAGCCATCCAGAGAAAGCACGAATTCCGGCTTACTCCATGCTTAATAAAAATCTCTGTTTCTCTCTCCGCCTCTGACATAGCCAACACAACCATAGTAGCACCAAAACGTGACACATATGGACGCATGGCTGTATGTTGGCGTTTTCGGCTGGCGTTGACATGAGTCAGTTCCTTGTCGATTTCGAACGACCGTGCGGTAAGGCAGGGTTTTCGCAGAAAACGTGAAACCCAGCGGCTTCTAATTTTACTTCCAAACGAACCGGCAGATATAATTTATTTATTTATTTATTTACAATACCCTCTGGGCTGTGAGGCGTTAGAGAGGGTGAGCTATGTATATGCTGATAATTATAAAAACGTTAAAGCTCAGCTTTTGGAAAAAACACAAGCTCTCTACGGAAAAGTCACAGGTTTCGGAAAACAAGAAGGAAACCCGCAGGAGTCGTATACTGATTTGGGCTGAACTGGTAGTCTATATTTAGAAATGGTTACGTAATGCGCAGGCGTACGACGCCGAACAACTGATAACCAATCAGATTGCTTTAGAAAAACATTTGATGAAAATAGACCGCAGAAGATCCGATTTTGGATTCAGGATAAACCTGAGGTAACTTCGGTTCAGATAACCTCCCGCCTGGCAGATAAGTATCGCTCGAGAAGAGGCGACAGAGCAGGAGGGCAGAGGGAAAAGATTGAAGAGGTTTCCGACGATTTCAGAGGGGTCAAGGGAAGATCGCGTTAGTATACCGAATGGCCAGGTAGACACTAATGCAACCAAGTCCAAGTTAGAAGAATAAAACCGTGCAGCGTTCGAAATAGAAAGCCTTTGGTCTGCTACAAGTGTGAACAGGTTGGTCATACTGCGTCTGGATGCAGGTACCCTAATATCTCGGTGACCCTGCTTCACGAACAAAGTGACTTGTTTGTACCGTACACAACTGGCATGACGGCGAACGAAAAAAACAACAAAAAAACTTGCAGGGTTTGAAAAGACACAGGGGCAACTTTGACGCGGTTCAACCATCTTACACCGAAAATAAGGACATCACTGGTTCTTGCAGAGTGGCTGGCAGGCTGTTGAAGAAAACATGGTGTGCCTGCCCGCGATGAAGGATTTCAATGTTTGAAACTGTTTCTGCAGTTTCTGAGAAACTTTCACGAGACAATACCGCACATCTTTTCCAAACGTTACGCCCTCGAAACGGTGAGCCACGCCAATCAGCGAGACGTAGCAGGGACAGGTCTTCCCGTGATGATGCTTGTCTTTTTGTTGCGCGACAAGCAGAAGCCTTGTTCGAGGAAATGAAGAGAAAACGCGCAATATGAAGATGAAACCGCGTCTAGAGAGATATCTTTAGTTCCTCCAGATAGCGAGAGTTCTAAGCTATTTTCGAGTGTTGATAGGGATACCTTCTGAAACAAACAGAAAGTTGATGAATCACTTTATCACATGCTGATAAAGGTCAAAAGCAAACAGAAGACCAGAACTAGCTTCGTTGTCAGAAAGGGGTTTTCTGTATATGATGTACTGTGGAAAGATCAGAAAACACTTTGATCAGCTAGTTGTCTCATGGAAGTACATAAATGCCATGCTGTGCTTAGGCTCAAAGCAACAGCTGGTCAGGCCATCTTGACATAAACAAAACGAAAAAGAAGCTTTCGAGTGAGGACTACTCGCCGATGTGCTTTAAGCACGTTGAACACTGGGTTTGCTGATATCTGTCAAAGAACTTGCAAACCTAACGACAAGGTGAAGACCCCACAAACATTAGATCCACTGATTACAAAGCCTTTCCACAGGCTGGTGAATGATATCTTGAGACCTCTCACCGTGCCTTTTTCGGGAAGCGATATCTCTTGACTCTTATCTGCCCAGCTTCTAAATTTCCTGAGGCGCTTTCATTAAAAGAATTGAACTCCGTGGAATTTATGAGACATACTTCTGACTGCTTTCTCTAGGGTTGGCTTTCCTGCCGAATTACACTGTGACCAGGGCTGGGTGTTTATAAGCGCACTCACGGCAACTTCTCTGGAGAAGTGTGGTATTAATGCTCATTACAGGTCACTCTACCAGCCTCATAGCAGCTCAGTAGAAAGTTTCACTAGCACATTCTGCGCTCTCTTTGCTGAGAAAAGAATGCGGAATGGGACGCGGCATTGCCAGCCATGCTGTTCGCGTTGCGATCATGAAGCCACTGGGTTTCCCCTGCCTCGTTCACACTTGTGAACCGGCGGGATCGGTGGCCGAGGATTTAGCGCACACTAGCTCGGAGCACGTGGAGCGTGAGCTAGTGCTGCAGAACCCTGGATCCTGGGTTCAACACCACCCCATAGGGGCTTGCTTCGATCTGGATGAGCATCGTACCGGCGTGCGGTCGCGTATCACTATGCTACGTGGTGCACGTTAAAGACTCCAGGCTAGCGGTTGTACTGCGCTGGCTAAATTTCTTATCTACAGCTGGGAAACAAGTCGCCCGTTGAGGCACTAAGTTCTAGGCTGTATAAGCGTGCGCAAAACCCAATTTAAAAAGAAATCATAATTTTTTACAAATAAAGTAAATCAGATTTAGTAGGGATATGAAGGGAAAGAGATGTGCCAGAGGAAGGAAAGGGAACGACGTTTCCCCTCCTTCCTCTGGCACAACTCTTTTCCCTTCATATCTCATACTAATATACTAAAAGTGAACGTCAGAACCCCACATTATCAGATTTATTTTATTTCAATCACTGTAGCTAAAAATGTGCTTCTTTATTACTAGATGTATTTCTAAACATAGCAGATTGATTCAACAATCCTCCACATCATCGAAAACAATCGACAGATTAATTAATTTACATTTAAAGTACACTTTCATAAGCTACGTTTTATTGATGAAAATCCCGCCATGCTAGAACAGAAGCAGCTTGATTTTGTTTTAGTTAGCGCAAAACCTTCAATAGCTTTTTTGTGTTTTAGTTTGCTTGAACAGAAAGAAAGCAGCTTGATTTTGCTTTAGTTGGTGCAAAACCTTTATTAGCTTTTTTGTGTGTTTAGATTCTCTTTCAATTACCGTTACCTTTATTTTTGTTTTTATTCGCTTTATTATTTCGTTGCGATAAGGCAACTGGTGATCGAAGTTGAAGGTAGAAAGCTCAACCCTTCGATTCGCTGCACCACTTTTTGCTCGTGTTCAGCCTGCTATAGCCCTTCTTGCTTGATGATTATTTCATTTAGATGGAAAACAAATGTACATAGAAAGTATCAAATAACAAAGAAACTGTAAATAACAAAAACAATTTGGAAATGATTGGTGCGGAAAATGTTTGATTTAAATTATAGTAAAATTGGTGTAATTTAAACCGCGATATATATAAATCATCTTGATTTTCATTATCCACCTGACTGCAGCGCAAGAATCTCAGAGGCCATGACAAGTGTTTGTGAGCAGAACACGTTCTCACCAGCAGCCGCTGATTGGGTTGGTTGGTTGGGTTGGGTTGGTTGGGTTACTCTAACTATGACATATACAGTCACTCTAAGAAGAACCTGCTGGGCTAGGAGTGCGCCCTGTGTTGTGATCTTAGTCGCTGTCCTCTTGGTGCGCGTAGCTCAAAGTGTGCCACATCAGCGGCCATTGTGGTCGACCTGCTACTGAGTGCTTACCTTTTGCAGCCGCCTTTTGGCACCATTAAAATGAGTTCTCCTCATCAAGAACAAGCAAGAAAAATGAAAAACGTTTACAAATCTCTGTAATGAGAAATTAGAGCGCAGCTCTTGAGGAGGAGGAGAGGAGGGTATGCCCTCCTCCTCCTCATCTGTACCCTCTCCTCCTCCTTATCCATCCCGTCCTCTCCCCTCCTCCTCCAATTCAGTTTCCCCGCTAAATTCAGCGGGGAAAATGACGTCACATGACTTGGTGTCACGTCACTTATGAACAAATTCAGTTTCTCCGCTAGATTCAGCGGGAAAATTGACGTCATGTGACCTCAACACCAATTCGATTCCCCGCTAAATTTGAGGATTCATTGGGTTGAGGGACGTGACATCAATTTTCTCCGCTAAACTTAGCGGGAAAATTCAGTTTCTCTGCTAGATTTAGCCGACAAATTCAGTTTCTCCGCCAATATGTCTGCTAAATCTAGCGGAGAAACTGAATTTATCCGCTATATCTAACGGAAAAACTGAATTTACCCTGCTAAATTTAGCGGGAATTGAATTAGTGTTGAAGACACGCGACGTCAATTTTCCCGTTAAATTTATCGCGGTTACGCCGACGCCGACAAACACGGAAACGGGCGCCTAAGAGCTGCGCTCTAAAAAAGCTTCTTGTCGGCGCCATTTCCAGGTACGTTCCATTTTGTGTTTGCTTTCAAGAGCGACCAGTAGCGCAGGCATGGTGGGTACCATCAGTTCCACCTGAAAAACAAAGCCTGTGCATCACGTCATCGTTACTGGATCCTCGCTCCAAGCAGCAAACACACTGAAGCTCGACGACTGTATGCCGCAGAGCGGCAGACGCGTGCGTCTGGCGTCGTCGCATGTTAGCGTCATTTTCGTGCCGACACGCTGGTGGCAACGTTGACGCGAGCTGGGCGTCGCTAGGTGGCGCAAGCTGCCGCCCTTTACAAAGGGTATAGCCATTACCATCCATCCATCCATCCGCTGCGTGGATCTACTATGGATGTCGTTTGCGGGGAAGGCACAGCCATTGTCATTTAGGTGTGCACCAGAACAAGGCAATGGCGTCACGCGTGCAAGCCATGCATAGGTTCCACGCTTTTCTGTGGCATGGCCAGCTTTCTGAGACACGCTGTTTATGTTCCCGATTCTCGCGACACGTGGCGTATCATCGATCCGCGGCGAGCAAGATAGTGCCTTCATACATCGCACTTTAGCTCGAGTGGTCACATCTCAGCCATTTTTCCGCCCAATCGGTTTTTTATGCGGTTTGAAGCGCGCGCAATCTGGTGTCATCAGCTCGAGCGCGTAGCTTTGGCTGACAGCGCATAGACGCCATTTTACCGCCATGTCACGCACCGAGTGCGCGAGAGCGTCACGCGCTGACACATTCAGGGCAACAATGGATGTCTTCACCCTGAGGGACAGACATGTAGGCACCCTGGTAGGCACCTAAAGCAAGATAAACGGAGAATTCGCAGCTGCGCGACCGCTATCTGTAACCTCCTCTCCTGTGCATCTCTCCGGCCTCCCACCCTTTTCACCGTTTGCGTCATGGCCAAATACTTTACTGAGGGAGAATACATTGCACTCAGCTCATTTGCATTAGACAGAACGCCTACAGCGCCGAATCCGGCCCGGCGGAGGGAAAATCCGCGCCGAGTCTTTTTTTGGCAAATAAGCTATCATCATCATCAGTCGCAGACATTTCACGACTATACTTCGTTTCACTTTATCGGCGAGCGAAGCCGGCTTCGAAGCGCGAGACCAGCGCTTTTGCATTTTCCCCAGCTCGCGCGCTCGAGCAAACCATGAACGCACGGAGCTTTCGTGCTCGCGCTGATTTTGCCTTCGCTCGCACATAAGGTGAAACGAAGTATACGCGCTATGCTCTTACGCCAGCGAGTTGGTGCGCCAGTGCAAGCCAGTGTCTCGAGGTGTGAAACAACGACAAATGTGTTGCGTGGTGTTTTAGATCGGAGACATCTTGGCTCGGGTCTATGTCCGCGGCGTCGGCGTCAGCGTCGTCAAAATTACGCATACGCAACTCTCCTCCTTCCCTCTCCAACAGCTGCGCGTTGCTCTCTCCTCTCTTACCGTACACAGCTGCGTGCACTTCGCGTGCGTTCGCTGCCACACCGCGCGCGCATGTGCGAACTCTCCTCCTCTGGTCTCCACTCCCTTCAAGTGTGAATATACAGCTGAGCGGTCCATATCCGTGTGGAGTAAAAGGAGGATAGTTTGGGCGCGCGGGTCGCAGCGCCACGCCAGAGCTTTCAGTGAACGTGGGCTTTCCCACAACTCTGCGACTGTCGTCTGCTGGCGTTGCTCGGCCGCTCTGCGTCCGCCTAGCCATTGACCGGCCAAATATGGCAGTCCAGAAAGTCAATACAACTATGCGATCCGCGATGCTCCGCATCACCCCATGGTTCCCCTGGCGGGAAGATGGTGTAATTTTTCGTTTGGTACTTTTTCGAAACGATGCGACACGATATATCCCGAGTTTCAGCAAACATTAGTTTAGTTTAGGTTTCTGAATTTGGCTTTTAGAAACAAAAAATCTCCCCAATTATCTGTATTTTTTGCCGTTTTGCGTTCAAGAGGCAATCTGTTATTTTCTGTATTGCGTATGTTATTTCAGTGATGTGCACCACTAGCATGGTGTAGTTTTGGAATCTGTATACTTGCTAAGCGTAGGACAGCCTATTGTTCTCTTTCGCGCACAGAGCGCTACACGAGCTGTTGGTCAGCAAAGCATTTTGTATCGTTAGTCCTTAGTTTGTTAGTCTTGTATGTGATTTTGATTTTTTTCTTTATTTGTATTGCGGATTTTCTTTCAAGGCGCTACCGGCGGTTGGTCAGCAAAGCATGGTGCTCTGAGTCCTGAGCCTCTGCCCCTCGTTATTTGGCTCTGGAGAGCCGCGGCACCGCGGAAAGGCAGCAGCAGCCCGTACCATGGAGGCCCGCGGTGCCGCGTCTAGTGAACATGATAATGTGATGAGTATATACATGCATGATGACGACGACATGGATTGTTGGTATTGGGGAGGATGGCAGTCCGATTCGCAGAAGTCCAGATTTCGTGGAGGTGGGTTGGGCGGGTCAGCAGCGAGCCATGGGGATCTGGCACGCCGTTCGATCGGTGCATGAAGGAGCCCCAGGAACATGATGGCGCTGTCGCTCACTGGGGTCCACTGGGGTCGAAGCATCAGGCTCCAAGGAGGTAACCCAGTCAAAGTAGAAGCTGCCGCTTCCGAGGAACCAGGGCTCACATTGAGGCACCGCCGTCGCCCGGTGTGTCATCCTCTCAACGTCGTCGTCGTTGTGTTCTTTATTTATACGCGTGTATATGTATAAATAAAATATGATAGATAAAAAGACACAGAATGGAACGGCCAGCGGCGCGCCGTTCTAGTTATATTCCTACTAATTTCTAGTTATACACGCCTGAAAGAATTTTGTTCTGTTTGTGTCTGTAACCGAGCTAAAACTTTACGTACACAGGCAAATTCAAAGCAAAATATATACAATGCAAGTGTTTCTGACCCTACATAACAATTGCTTATATTTGAAATCCAGGGCACAAATTTTGATTGTAAACATCTAATTATTATATAGTCATATTATAACCGCCACATTCTTAGTCAATATGCTGTCACAAACGCATCGTACAAATCTTTTTTTCGATAAGCCTATGTAAAGGTAGCTTGGCCGCAAGCTTCTTGGTGCACGGCGGAGTGCTAACTTTACAGGGGCAAAAAGCGGGCCGAATTTGAAAGTCTCGAGGAATAAAAAGTATTAATTAAAATACCGAGATTTTAACTGCGGTGTGTGCTATGAGTCGGCAGCTATTATATTCCTCGGGAACTTTGCGATTCTTCATTTCAGTGAGAAGAAATTTAAAATTTTGTCAAAGTTGCCCATAGGACCCTTGCAACAATATTATATCGGGCCCAGCAATAAAAAGTATACAATCCTGAGGTTCAAGTAGGTATTAAATAAGAGTGTATTAGTGCCCTCTATAGATATCCCGGGGAACTTAAGGATTTCTGCAGTAGTTTGGCTGAAATTATCATTTTACTGCGTTTTGCTGAGAATGGCCAAGAGAGGGCGCAAGGAGACCGTGTCCAGGAATGCTGGAGATGGCTCGGTGAATATGGTGCAGTGTCCGCTTGAAGATAACATTGGCGGGCTTGCCATCACCAACAGATGCCCTTGTTCGGTGCCCGGCGTTAACCAGTGACGCCAATCTGCGTAGGTCGACTTACGAGATCCGTCAGTCCAGTGCCGCATTCAGACTTGCTCTCAACTTGTACTGGCTGGCGCCCACTTGCCCTCTCCTGAAGTGTGCTTAACACTGGGGAACGACGGAACCACTGCTCGGTTCCCCCGGCGGGAGCCTCACCCGCAAAATTCAGCACGCGGCACCCCAGAAAAAGAAAAAAGAAAGTCACTTGGTTGGGTGGCAATTGGCTTTAATATGTTGACTCTTCCGTCCCAATTCGACGGACTTTGCGGCGTTCACGGACGTGCATCCACGACCGCGTTAAGCCCCGTGCCAGGCCAAGAGGTATGGGCGAACAGAATCCGCAAATGACCTTTCGCGACGATGATTTGTGTACCGCTCTGGCGCGGCCTCGTGATCAAATGGAAATAAATAGCGCTCACAGCGAAGGCATGCAGGCCTCCGTGCTTACGGAACGAGCGATGGAACATACAGTGACACACAAGTAAGGACGAAGCACATTTCTAAGGAAGAGAACGGTCCCCAACCGCGTCTCGTGCGCGCGGCCAGCACGCGCGAAGGGACATATCGATCGGTGGGCACAGAAAGGGGAATCTCCGTGATCCTGGGTAAGAAGCTAACTCACTCGGCCGAGGCAAGCCAAGGAAGACGACGCAAGCCGAGACAAGACGTGGCAGGCCGGGACAAGCCCAAACAAGCCGAGCCAAGCAAGGGCGATCCGAGCCAAGCCAAGGCAAGCCGAGGCAAGATAAGACTAGCTAACGGAAGTCTAGGCAAGTAGAGGAAAGCCGAGGCAAACCAAGGCGAACCAAGACAAGCCAATGGAAGCTGAAGCAAGCCAGCCAAGACGAACCGAGGCAAGCGAAGAGAAGCCAACACAAGTCAAGGGGAGCCAAGGCAAGCCAAGACAAGCCAATGCAAGCCCGGCTGCGCGAATAGAGCACTCGGTCTTTCGGGTGGGTCGGCAGATCGCTATGATCGGGGAGTCCGCTCTAGAAGAGCCTCTTGCTGATGCCGAAGCGGATGCCCTTGTTGGAGACCCGCACTTGGCGCAGCTTCCTAGACGCGGCCAGCCTGCGCAGCATCTCCACCAGTTCGGCCGCCGTGTAGCGGACGCCGCCGCCGTTCATCCGCCGGGAACGACGCACTGCGTGACACAGGAAGGAGGAGGTTAGGCAGGGATACGGCTCTGGGCAGGAGTATCCCAAACCCGTAAAGCCCCAGTCGCACGGCTCGTAAATCCTACAAGAGACACAGTGTTTGCTCTAGACATAATGAGAGAACTGTACGTCTGGAAACAGCGCGCAAATAACAGACGAGGAAGGTGCAGACGGGACAACTTCAACTGTTTATTTAAAACTTCCAGCCTTTCCACTCTGGTGAAGAAGGAAGACCAGCGGAGCCGTACAATGGAAAGTAATGGCCGGCCGCAAGTCGGCAAGCCAGAGTGGAAAGGCTGCCGCCATCTATGAGCGACGGCGACAACCAGATATGTGGCTTGCCGCCGTCGCTCATAGATGGCGGTAGGTGTCCAGAGTTCGGTGTCTTCATTTCTTTGCGGGGGACACGATCCTGGGGAAACAAGCCCTTAACAACTCCGCTGTAATAAAAGAGAAAAACATCGAACTAACCCTCCACATCGCTGTCGCGTCGGCACGTGCTTCAGAAGGGCTACCTCATTCTTATGTAAACAAACCTAAGCTCGTTGACTGACGCATATTGCGCCTTCCTTTCCCATCTCAACCCCCTCTTAACGACAGAATATCGTTACCATTTCGACATCGACAGAATTCGTCGGCAGACATGGTTTGTTTGGACCGACCTTCCCATCTCCACCGCGGAGTTGACGTCACCGCGCTGCACCATAAAGGCGCCATGTTTTTGTCATTTGTTGCGCGCTCCGGAGAGAAATCCCCGGGATTTACACGCTGCGAGTACAATAGGGTTACTTTATAATCACGAGGTTTCCCCTAAAAGAAGCCGGAACATCCAACGTCAACACGTAAAACGATATTTATTTTTAAAACAATTTTCGATTTTCCTATTAATTGATATAAATGCTGTTCACGTTTCTCTCTATTTTCGAGAAGCAAATGCCTGTCTGCCTGTTTTGTCTGGCGCTCGAATTAACATCTGAATGAACAGCGGGACTTTAGGCTTAGCGTGAAGTTGCATATCGTTGATGAGTTTTGAGGGCTAGTATCTCATTGTCGTCGCTCGCTGAACGTTGTATGTGTCGTCCCTCGTACTCATTGTCCGTCAAGGCGAACACACGGATGATATGAATATTCGGGTTTTCGCATCGCCGACAAGTTCCACCTGCTGCACGAGCGGTGACTTTAGCGAGTCGTCCTGAAATTGACTGATTTAGGGGCATTTGATGAACATCAAGAAGGTTCTAATTATACCAATATGTTTATTTTCACGAACTAAAAATCAATTAGTAATAGATAGGAAAATTATTTTGCTGATTTGTATGTCTTTGCAATTTATGGCATCTGCCATGGCTGGCAATTTGTTCCTGAAAACAATTTTTTTCCCCTCAAACGACCTTTTCTTTTAGGAATGTTTGAAAGTCTTTGCATACACATCCGATATATATAAAAATAAAGTATGGCAATCGGCAAGGAGAGAAAAAATAATGAAAGCCGTTTACAACTCCCAGTGACGCCGAATTAGAGCGCAGCTCTTGAGGAGGGGAAGGCGCGTGTCACCTGACCTCGGGGCGGTCACGTGACCTGGGGGCCACGTACTGTGGTCGTGACCTTGCAGTTACTCGACTGGCGGCTGGCGACGCCGCTCAGCCGGAAACAGGCGCTAATGGCACAGGCATATTCCGAGGAAAATCCGCTGCCGCGGGGCGGATCACACCCGGCGGCAGCGGCGACGAGCGGATTGCGGCATCTATTTCCCCGAGCGGCGGCAGCGCGCACGGCTGGCTACCGCAACGCCCGTCAAATATGACGAGAAGGCGCGAGAATCCCGCACTCGCCGCTCTCCCGGGTGCCGCGCTCCCGAAGTCGTGACGCAGGCGGCGTCGCTGCGCAGAGATATGTCACTTCGCGGTCAGCGAAAACGCCTAGTTCGGCGGCAGCAGGCCGGACCCAAACGACTGCTCCGCCGCGTTTTCGCCAGCGCTTCGCCCCAGCGGCAAAGCTGGGCGGATTCGCTGGAGGCCCAGGCGTGACGTACCATAGTGGCATGTTTACACCTGAGAAGAGCCCGCTGCTGCAATCCGCTCCTGACGGCGGCGGCGACAAGCGGTTGCGTTTACATCTATTTACCTCGAGCGGCGGCGGCGCCGCCGCGGCATTATATTCTCGTAACATCCGTCAAATTGACGCGAAGGCGCAGAGTTCCCCTCGAGCCGCTCTCTCGGGCGGTGCTGCTCCCGGACGTCGTGACGTAGGCAGCTCCACATGCCAGCTGCAAAGATGTCGCTCTGGTCAGCGAAACGCCTCGTTTGGCGGCGAAATAGGTCTGACCTAACGGCATACTCACGCCGCGCTTTCCGCCCGGCGTATCGCTCCAGCGGCAAAAGCTGGGCGGATTCGCTGGCGGATCCGCAAGTGCGAATGTGCCATAAAGCCTGCGCTCTAAAAAGACATACGACTTCCGTGAGCCAATCAGAGAGATGGAATGAAGCACGCGATAGCTCTCCACAGGGGAAGAAGTGTACTCGACGGTTCGTTGTCACGTGGCTCGTTCCGACTATCTCATTGGCTCCGCTAGAGTTTGGCTCACTAGAGTAACAAACGACGCCACAGGCAACAAAGGTGACCCGGCGGGTGATGCTCTGGCAGCAACTATAAGCAAACGGATGCGACGCTATCGCCGCGGAATCCCATCTCCTGGCTGCTGAAGCTTTGAGCGGCTGGCCGCAGAACCTGCGTCTGCCGCATTCACTCCCGCTGCCGCGCCGCCGCCAGGATCACGGCGCGCGTCATCAGGGCGGAAATCGAGGGACCATATTTGAGGACGCCGTAAACGCGTTAGTCGGGGACGCGTTCCAGACACCATGGCCCACGGCACTCACTGAGGTCGTCGTGCCACCGGTAGTAGTCGGACGATGGAGGCGGTGAACCGAGCCACTGGAGTTTCTCGCTGGCCGGTTCGATGCTGAGGCCGGCCTCCAGCCAGGGGTCTGCGTAACGCGAAAAGAGGCGCACTGAGCGAACAGCTCCTAGATGGCGAGGCCGTTGTGCTTGACCCTCTACGTCACCTATAAAAGGCCAAAGCGGGTCACAGATTGGGCACGAGTGCGACGTCAGCGTTTGGCTGGGACTCGTACCCAAGCTTTGGCTTCCAGTATGTGACGTCATATATCAAGCTCTACGGCCTTCGTGTCTGGGAGGTGATGGGACCCCGCGGACGAGCAGCAACCGACGTTTATTGAGGGGAGGCAGCCACGCCTTCCGTTTGTGGTACCGGAAATTGCTATTTTCTGCGCGACTCTTGACATCCAAAATACGGCGGTATTCTCCGCCTCAAACATTCTTTTTCAGGCGAGCACTTCAAGTCCTACGTCTGCTGGCAGCTCTCAGTTCCGCAATATGCAACGAGAGACAAAAAAAAATAAAGAAAAGAACAAGCTCACGAAAGTAAGAAAAGAAACGATTCAGCTAGTATTCAACGCGTGCCAAATTCGTTTTATCAAAGAGGCTTCCGACGCGCGGCGAACGAAATTGCGCCTCCTCAACAGAACTTGCAAAGATTATTCCTCCGGTCACCGTTACACAAGCTTCAAAGTTTCGCCGATTCAATTTTGGTGTCTCGATACACCAGAAGAACTGACGTCAGCGACCCCCAATCAAGTGACGCGTTTTTTTTTCCTTTCTGTTTCGGTGTGCTCGCAAGCCGGAGTTTTTCTCCGAGGACGGAATTGAACGTGATAGAGTTTTGATGTCACGTGCGTCGCGTCATGGATGTTCGCTAATCCCCCGAGACCGCGGGGTGCAGCGCAGATTCTGGACCCGGCCCACGGAATATCCGTCCTCCCGTTAGAGGGAACGCTCCCCTCCTATTGGGAGGAAATGATCACGGCCAGCCTCACTGAGTGATTGAGCTGTGAGGGTGTCGTTCTTCTCTTTCTATCTTTCCCTGCCTCTTGTTCGATCGACTCCCTGAGGTCGTAAACACGTTCACGAAAAGAAAGACTCCGCCGGATCAACTCTCCATCATGCGAGATGCTCTCTGGGATTTTCTGCACAACCTGCTCCTCCTCGTGGCTTTTTCTCCTCGAAGATTTATGACGTACCCGGGGTTTTCTAGAGATCAAGACCTGTCAGTGCGAACACACCCGCTCCTCCACTAAACATAGTGGACTCTATCCAAAGGGACACGGACGAGCGAGAGAAATGGCCCTAAACACTCGTGGGAACCTTTGACGACGTGTGAACAGCTGAGAACGGCTGGGAGAGGCTCCTGTTGTCCCGCCTAAAGCGGAAGCTTCGTATACCTTCGACAATGCCTTGGCGTTTCGTGCACCGTTTGTAGTGTTCTGTCTCGGTTTCGGTTTCGGGTTTAGAAAGCTCCAGCAGGATTGTGACGGACATCATTTAGGACAATGTATGCATGCCGGGATCTGGGCGTGAGAATGGAACTGTTGGAACCATGCGCCTTCTGCTTAATCCAGCGCCAATCCAGTTAATAAAGCGTGCATCAAACCACTACACCGTTGGGCTCGCAGCCAAAGCACAGCGGACGGCACGATGCGCGTGCATGCCGGAGGCCGGGTGTTGTTCAGAAGACACGTCCTGCCGTTCTCACTCTGTGCGTGACTGTCATGGATTCAGAGCCAGCTCTGAACCCTTTTGCCGTTTACGAACATGAAGTGCCGCTTGCGTCCCAAGCGACTCCCGGTCGCACCGTCTTTGCAAGCCTCGAGCGCTCTTGTCTCCTCCTCTCCCACGGTGGTCTATCCGTATTACCCCCAAGCGGAACCGATTGGAGCGCTGCGATCGCTCGATGGTGATCTAGTCAATCTAATCACCAGTATCACGTGACATTGTCAGGCATTTGCTCCGCCGCTTCGCTCGGCTTTGGTTGCGAGATTTAGCGCGTAGCAGCAGAAACTGTTCGCTAAGTATATTTTGAGTTTGCTACGACGCAAAACGCGCGTTCGACGAAACCTAAGGAAAAACCTGAATATGCCGAGCGAAACGATTGGAACTTGAGTGGAATCTTACGATAGATTCATGGCCTCCAATAACCGCTCGGATAGTTCGCCGTGAAGACCAACGTGCGTACTTTTATGTTCCCAGCAGCAGAAAAAAGAAAACAAATACATACGCGAAACTAAAATTTAGTGCGAAGGCCGCTCGATCCTTCGATTCTGAAAGCAACGACAACAATCCCACCGACTTAAGTGGCCGTCGCCGTACCAACAGGAAGGTCTAGGAAGGCGCCTCGTTTCTCGCTGTGTCTGCCTTGTTAAATAAATGTTCGCGCTCAAACCTTTTTTTTCTTTCTAGAAGTGGACCCTTTTTGTATGGATAGCCTGAATCTTGACCTAAATCTTTCGGTTAAAAGGTGGGGTTTATCTCTTCGTCGTCCCGTCGTCATTTTCGAAGTGTTGCGCGGTGGTGGCGGACGCTCTCGTCGCAGTGACACACTCGTTGGTTCTATTTACAGATGTTTTCGACGTACAGATCAAATAAACACCGTAGGGATTACCAACGCATCATGTACACTTTATTTTTCGTGCGCGTGTCTCTAAAATCCCTCAAACACACTGCAAAAAAAAAAAAAAAAATGGCGATCGGGATTTTAAGCTTGACGTTTGCTCGGCCGTCCTTGCGACTGATTTCTGTTTGCTCTGTCTGTTTCCGACGGGCGGAAAACAACAACAACAAGAACAACAACAACAAGGAGAACAACAACAACAACAACAACAATAGAGAAACAACAACAACAACAAAGAACAAGAAAATTCGCTTTGGGAACGACGCCGGTATACAGACGCCATTTTATTCGTGCACGAACACAACGGCCTCAGTGTACCGTATTTTCCGGACCCGCGGACTATGCATGTTTAATATGGTGGAAAGTTGGGCGAGTTGGTAGTACATAATTAACAAAAAGATAACAAACAAAAAGGAAAAGAAAACTGAGGACAAGAAGACGAAGTGTACAAATCGCGCTCTGTTTGTACACTTGGTCTTCTTGTTCTCCGTTTTTTGGCGCTGTTTTACTTTTCGTTAGTCATATACATGTTTAAACGTTGAAATTTCACTCGGACTATCTGCAAGAGCGGACTACGCAAGAATTTATTTGAGATAGTGAGCTGAATCTTTTTGCCTTCTTTCTGAAGCCAGTCAAGTCCCACTTTCGCCAATTGTCGCGGACAACTTGAGAAACGCAGGACGCGGCGTGAGTGGGTTCACGATTCCTGCGTTGTTACTCGTTCTCAAATTTTATTAGCGGATAATGCCGAAATCTGATTGGTCGCGGAACGACAATGTGATGCCCGAAGCCCCTATATCCGCTTTTATTTTTCATTGTATTTCTTAGTTTCTAATGTCTCGTGCACCACGTTCGTTCAGACGGCAAGCTTTGAACAACATACCTTCGAAAAGAAAAGAAGAACAATCTTGGGGCATTTACGCATTTTGTACGGGGAAACACTGAGATAGCTGAGATGTCACGTCGGAGCCACTAAGGAGTTATCTCGGAGCAGATGGACTAAACGAACGGTAAAGGTGCGAGCGCGGTCCATATAGAATCCGCATAGGCGTTTTGTATTAAACCGAGTAACACCCCGGTTGAAATTTCCGTAGCGTTTTGAAACCAAAGAGGGTGTATTAAGTAAGAGCATTCCCTAAACCCGTTAATCAATTATATTGGACACAAACTAGGACTGCCTCGTGGTAACTGAAGAACACTTCAGAAACTGCTATGTGTATGCATGAACCGTCTCCTGTCGATGGTGTGGCTGCCTGAAGGTCGTATGCAAAGTTATTGGACACAAACTAAAACCGCTTGTGGTCACGGAAGAAGACTTCTAAAATCGCGCTCTCAAGTTTCAGGTCTCTATCTCCACCTACTTTCACGCCCGTGGTTTTGCCTGCTTCACACCTACCTAGCTTTATTGGTTTTATCGCCCGAGAACATCTTTCGTAATTTGCGAATACGTTTTGTTTTTATTGTTTCTATTATTAGAAGTCTCGAGTTTATATTTCTACGTGCCGTCATCGTGTCACCTGACTACGTATTGTCACGTGACGTCATGACGTTACGTGACTCACAGTGTCACCCGACGTCATTAGGTCCCGCGGGGCTACTGTGTAACGTAACTTAACATGACAATGTTACGTCATGGCGCCAGGCAACAGGTGATGTGAGGAGCGGCGTGACGTCAGCGGAGTAACGTCAGCGACGTGACGTTAGCGGAGTGACATCAGCGGCGTGACGTCAGCGGCGTGACGCCAGCGCTGTGACGTCAGCGGCGTGACGTCAATGTGGAATCTTTAGGCGGAATGCCGACAATGGCCCGCGTCGATATGGAACGCGGTCGTTGGCGCCAAACCCTGAAGTGTCCCACTTACTACCGCCGCAGTAAAAAAAAGAAAAATGTATATCGCGATTTGATTTGCAATTGTGTTGCTACGTGACACGTTCTTGGGCGCTAGTGGTGCTAAACCACTAGCGCTAAACCAAGTGTTTAGTCGAGTTAGTGGTGAGTTAGTGCTAGTTAGGATTACAGTTAGTTCTACCGGGTGTCTCAAGTAGCGGCCAGGCTCTTTAAATCGACTGCAAATTTCGGTTTCTTAACCTATTGCGCTACGATCTTGTGCAGCGTTGTCCACAGGTGGTGCATTTTTTCTATAACATTTCCAAAGAGCGAACGTACCCGGAAAAAGGAAAAAAAAAAAAGAGGCTTAACTCCTATGGAAATGCAGCGAAGCCACCGGTCTTCAAACATTAGGGCACTCTATTGTTTTTGAAGACCGGTGGCTTCGCTGCATTTCCATAGGAGTTAAGCCTCTTTTTTTCATGAAGGTTGCCAGTTATCTGAAGCTTTATCTGAAATCACAGAAAACGTTTTTCAGCCCTCCACAAATGTTTCACCATTTGGCGACACAGCAAAGCAATATTACATGAGCTTCCTAACACCGAATCTAACTTTCGGGGAGTCGCACTTTTGAATCATGACGATCGGCAATGGACCTTTTTCGAGAAGCGTTCTGCGCACGCGCTAGCGCCCGATGCCAAGCGGCAAAAATTGACACCTAAAATCGAGAAATTCGGAAGGAGGCTATAGATCAGCGAGTAGCAAACGTAATTGCAGCATACATATAGTGTGTTACGCAAAAAGAAGCGGACGGAAAGAATACGCGACGTTTGGGCGGACGCCGCGGATGCCCTACTTGTGCGGCGCGTTGGGCTACGCCGCTGCTCAGAGCGGAACTGGTAGCGTAGCTCCCATTATCGATTGGTAGCGCAGGTAGGTCCCTTCCTCGATTTTTAGTTCGTGCAGCCCACCGCCTGGTGCCGTCGGTATGTGAAAAGGTCCATTGAGTCTGCTCTGCACAAACACCAAAATGGCGGCGCCCACAACAATGTCGGGGAACAGATTGACGATACTCTAAGCGCAGCTGATTTAGTGGCTCTAAGTGGCCTCACCTGTAGGTGCGAAGCTGTTTTCCATCAAATACGCTTTGAGGTTGCTTATAAGAACCAATATTTGCACTGCCTGAAGAAAGCGGACTCTCCAGATTGGAGTACTTGAGAAACTGCCGAAGCTTTATGACGTATTCCGCGCTGGAATGTTCACGACTACGAATATCGCAAGGCGGACAAATGAAGCCCCGTACCGCAACGGCCACAAACGCCCGCGTGCGATTCGTGTCAGCGATAACTTGTGGCGAGACTCCGTATAAACTTCGCGAGGTTCCTCGCCCTCTTTTCTCCTCCTTTTTTTTTTATAGATAATCCCAATGCAGAGCTTCTGGCAGGATTCGACGCTCACGTTCAGTGAACGTCGAATCATTCCCCAAGCATTTTCTCTCGCTCCCTTATTCATTCACTTCAACACACACGAAACGAAACAAAAATTGCGCCAACGAGAAAAAGAAGGAGAAAAAGCTCCTGTGCTCCTGTGCTTGAGGTGGGAAGTGCATGGGCGCACTCCTATAAGCCGAGGCTCGTCTCGGGGAGACACTCCATTTGTCACTGCTCTAATCCTCCCAGCTTAATCGTCCCGCTTCGAGTAGGGAGCCATCGTTTACCAGCTTCTGTGCTTTGTCTTTGGCCCCGCGTGTTGTGTGGTGTATGCGGTCCGCTCAGGTCCCCGTGACGGCAGCAGCGAGCTTATCGTCGCCACCGCCTCCGCGTCCCCCGAGAAAGAAGAGACCGTCATTTGTTACTCTACTGCTTCTTTCGCGACGTTCGTCGCTGAGCGCTTCATCGTGCCTCCTATAATTTCCCCGCCTGGAAAGAAGAGAAAAAAAAAAAGAAAAGAAGGAAAGCGAAGCGGTTTAAATTTGTGAGAGTGCCTGGCGGGTAATACAGATACCTCGTGGATGATAGGCCTCCGCATGACGTCATCTCTGGTGGACCGACCCTGACGTATACCCCAAGCGGCAAATACGCAGAGGCTCGGCGAGAGTCACCGCATAGCGTCAGACGTGTTCGTCTTGCGTCAGACGTACGCCCGACGCAAAGCGTCGAACGCGTACGTCTTGGCGTCGCCGCAAAGCGTCAGACGCGTACGTCTTGGCGTCGCCGCAAAGCGTCAGACGCGTACGTCTTGGCGTCGCCGCAAAGCGTCAGACGGGTTCGTCTTGGCGTCGCCGCAAAGCGTCAGACGCGTCCGTCTTGGCGTCGCCGCAAAGCGCCAGACGCGTTCGGTCTTGGCGTCGCCGCGTGCTGTAGCGTCGCGCTCGTTGCTTGGCGCTGCCAGACGCGTTGACGGCAACGCTGACGCAAACTGAGCGACGCTGCGTGGACACAGGCCTTCCCTTCGGGGTGGTATGGCTAATACTCGGAATCTAATGTGTCTTCGAACGGCACGCGTCACAAAAGCCCGCCGTAAAACGCGCGTTACATAAACTCGAGACAAGGTGGCGAAAGAAAGGAAGGAGGTGGTGTACTTGTTTCGTTCGAAGGTGCACGGAATCGACGAGAAAGCTGCGATCATGTCGCCTTTACGAAAAAAAAGAAATAAGTTACCTTTTCAGTTCTTACTAAACGGAAGTATCGCAGCAAGCGTCACCTTTGGCTCGTGTTTCGAGCTGGGATTAATGTCATCGACAGCTTACGAAACGCAGGGTATGGCCTATTACCATCGCGCCATCTGCTTCCTGATCCGGTCGACGTTCTTTTCGGATAATGCCCCATTCTGATTGGCTGTGGAGCTGAATTAACGTGCTCATTGGCTCGCCATGTCCTGTTTTCTTTTATTTTCGTTTGAGAGCGCTGTTCTTAGGCGCCTGTTTCCGGCTTGAGCGGCGTCGCCGTCGGCGTAACCGCGTGGTGCATGATCGGTAAATTTCCCTAGCGGAAAATTTTCGCCGCAAAATCTAGCGGAAATTTTCCCCGCTAAATTTATTGGAAAACTTTCCCGCTAAATTTGCGGAAAATCCCTCTGGTCTAGCAAAATCAATTTGCGACTTGCCGCCCCTCTCGAGGTCACGTCCCCAGGCACGTGGCCCCCCTGGTACGTGACCCGGTCACGCGACCGCCCCCCTATGCCCTCCCTCCTCTAAGAGCTGCGCTCTAATTCGGCGTTACGGGGAGTTGCGGCTTTCATTTTTTTTTTTTTTAAATATCAGTGACTGTGCGTTGAAAGCGAAAAGGAGGACGGTGCGCGCGGAGACGTCGGAACGCCGAACTCCGATTGGAATGAATAGTGAGAAGACCTAAAGCTAGCGGCCTTTGTCTTCAACTGCACTCGCTTCACGATACAATTGGACCTATAAAGTGTCCCGGGATGTCCGTATCCATATCCTATCCGACACGTACCCTACGATGGTAACCTCATATATGATTATATCCTAGCTCTGTGCATCTTACTCTGTGACAATCCAGTCCAGGCATCGAAGAACAATTAGCTCACTCTAAAGCTGTCGTATATAGTTTCTCCAGCGACATTCATCTCGAGACATGTGTGTCTTCGAGGGAGATATCTGCATACCCGTATCCCTTAATTCGCCTCTCTTCCGCTTTGACTCTCTTCTCAACTGGCGTCTGCTGATCGGCGTCCCTGCTATACCGCTAGAAACTTCCTTTCTGCGAGTCGTCCACTCTGCCTTTTTCACTTTGTCTCGACAAACCTCGCTTAAAAAGGCACCGAAGTCTCATCGTGCCCAACATCCGCTCATCCGTCCCTCTTCAAAATGTATCTTAGACCATGCCATATATGACCTTGTACCCATTGATTTAAATATTTCACCATGGACTTCCAGGGCCTGTATCCTCGCGCCGCACTGCATTCCTTCTAGCCTTGCTCAAACATCCGCTTTCATAACAGAACTGCCTCTCCAAAAGTAAATCCCCACCAAATCTCCCTCGGCACCTCATGCCTGTTATATAGCTCCACGATGCTCTCTAATCTTCGTCGCAGTTGCATTTTTGTTGTCTTTACCAGTCAGCCGTATTTCCCTTTTCCCTACGTACTAATCTTATTTCGATAAGCCTCCAGTCTTGTGGTACATTTCCACTCATATCACCTCTTAAAGTTTTCTTCATATTATTTGTAACTTCGTTTGGAGTCTGAAGCTGTTCATAAGTTTGTTCCGGCCTTTTCCATTCAATTTGTAAGACTAGCAATTTCACAATAGAAACACTTATATTAAAGAACAAAAACTAAAACAAACAAACAAGCAGACACAATGAGACGGCGCAAAATTGATTTTTTTTTCGTGGTTTAGGTTATGATATTTTCTGACCAGCTCGCATGTAGCCTTTCTTGTCTAGAGGTTTCGCCAACTCAAAATCCTACTCGGCTTTAGCGCTTCCTTCATATCCTCGCTCCTTAAAATTGCCTACCCCAGTGTTCCAATAGATGGTATTGAAAAGCTTCCGGTCGCCGTGACAGGGGCCGAAAATCATTTCCGGTCCTATTGTTTTCACAGTTTTGAAGGACAACATCTGTGGGAGATGTTATATGTGTTTGATTTTTCTATTGATTTTTGTTGTTGTCGGGTTCTGTCCGTTTGGTGGCTGCGCAGTGGTGTGAAATTTGGCGGAGTAAAACATATTTTTTTTTCACACTGTCGCAACCAAAGACTCCTCCCACTTGAAATAAATCTCAAGAATCCGTTTCGCACGCTCCGACGCTCTAAAAGAGCACAAAGGTGTAGTTGGGAGGTGCTTTTGATTTTTGAAAATATAAAAAAAGTAATCTGTCCTTAATAAAAGTTGCTAATAACAAACAAAACGTTCATGGCCCAGTATGCAGTTCT
>JAZHYW010063693.1:0-71863 GCA_037355805.1 Ixodes ricinus | reverse complement strand
ACGTATTACAAACTTTCAAACGAGCCAAGTCGCCGCAACTGCGCTAACTCTAGCGTGCGAGCGATAGGCGCAATAATCAGCGCGAGTCCATGCCACGGAGTTGTAACGGCCAACTTTGTGCCACTACGTCAGAGGCATGTCTGCGTCATTCCCACGGTTTGTTTGTTTTTACTCTCTCAGAGCGAAATTGAAAGATGGCGTCATGAGTTTCTCCCCCCGGTGTTGGCTCAATGGCGTTCACGTGATCGCCGTATACACAAATGCGCTAGCCATGCCTCGCTGCCCTGCGCCTTTCGGAACTGAGAGCTGCGAGCAGTGCTCTTCGATACTGGCCGGTGCTCTAGCTTGAGAAGGCTGGACTTTTCTTTTGGTATACGAGCGCGGGCCGCATCTCTGATGCCCAGCTGCGATGAACGTCTGCGCGAAGGTCCATAGAAGCTCCCCATGTTGTGCTGCTGACTGCCCGAATCACTAGCTGACCTAGCCCGTGTGTTGTCTTTCACAAGGTTCGACACTATGTTGTGGCAAAGCTGCACTGGCGAAAACTGCGGAGCGGACGCAGACAGATGTGCTTTGTGCTGCGGACGCCCGCCGTCGCAGAGGAGCACGTGACCTTTGAGACTGTGACAACGCCCGTAGGGGAGGCAGAAATGTGCTGTGGTGGGCCCACGCTGAGGTGAGAGACGAGGCCAAAACGATATTTACTGTTAAATAACAATAGGAGTCGGTGTTGCTGTCGCCCGCAGCTCACCGACCGTCGTGGCATTCTGAAACGGTGGTGTCCCGGGCTGTGCGTCATTGTGCTGGTGCCTGGGCGAGTTGACTCCGGGGCTCACAGGGTTCAGTGGATTCGAGCGCTCACGCTATCTGGTGGCCTTGCGATTGAGGCGATCCAAGCTTCTCAGGACTCTGAGGGTTCGGGTGCTGAGGCGCTGACGCCAGTGGGTGGCCGTTGTGTTTCTCTGGTCGGGCTCACAGGGTTCTGGGGCTTGGAGCGCTGACGCTAGCAGAGTGGCCTTGCGGTTGGGGCGATCCGGGCTTCTCAGGATTGGGGGCCTGGGCCGCTGACGCCAGCGGGTGGCCTTTCCGTTGTGTTTCTCTGGTGCGATGTTTCTCGCGCTCTCTCCAGTGCGCTCACTGCCGCTTTTCTCGGCGCGTCTTCCCGCTCGTACTCTCTTCCCCCGACCTGTCCTAACTTGTTCACCATGTCCGGTTTCTCCGCTCCCCCTCTACTCTTTCGTATTCTCCCCTTGCCCCTCTTTCTGGGCCGTCACCATTTACGACATCCGAAGCGACGCGCCCGCGTCACGTGTCCTGTACCTCGCCACGAAGACCACGTGGTTCAACGTGACGTGGTCATGGCTCTAACGACACGGGACCAATGTTGCCAGACGCAACCAAAGTTTTGGTTTCGGTATCTGCTGATGCTTAAACTAAGATTACACAAATATATTTTACATTTCGCGAATCCGAAAACGTGGAGCTGTTTAGTAGTGCTTTGGGAAATGGAATAACATATAAGCCTAAATTTTTCGGAATTGAGCGGAGTTGCCCTTAAGGTAGCTAGGTCCCCTCGCTGTGGAATTCGTCACCGTTTGGGGAACGGGAGAGAGGCCCTGCACCCACAAATCTATAATTTCTTCTATATGTACTCCGTTTCACAGTAACCTGGCAAACGGCGAAGTCTACGGGGGACAAAGTGACGTCTGGGATAGCCAAAAGAGGGTCCGGATATGAGTTCCCCTCTACGCTCATTAATGTGTGTTTTGACCCTGTTTGGTTATTGTGGGCGACTAACACTATGGAAGATTGGCTACGCCCAGACTTGGCCCTTACTTCAAAAACGTAATTACAAGTCACTGAGCTTGAAACGTAATGAATTACCGCGACAAATTGCTTTCGCTAAGAGCAACGGATTACTCTACTCGTTACTTTGCAAATTACTTTGGCGTTACTTCTCCCGTACACTTATCAAGAACATAATAGAAACAATTGTGATGTTTTAAAAAATGTTCTGCAACCCTGCATTCTATTTTTCATACGCAGGAGAAAAAAACAAACAACAATGGAAGGCGATGGAAAGAGGCAGAGCTGATTCAGTGTCGTCTTTTTTATCTTTGTTGTTCGCATATTTGTATATGCGTTTCATGTTCTGGTGGTTCTAACGATGGTGATTCAAACCACAATGTTTTTGTTTTGGTGAGCCTCTTCTTCACGATGTTTTCTGTTTTGTTGAACTTGCTATTTATGCTGCTTAATTGTTTACTCATATTGCTCTAGTTTTTGTATTATTTTTTTATTATTTATTTATTCGTACTCTGCAGCGCCTGAGCATTACAGCAGAGGAGTGAATTGCAGATCACATTTATACGTTGGAAATTCACACATACTG
This sequence comes from Ixodes ricinus, assembly GCA_037355805.1. Taxonomy (NCBI): domain Eukaryota; kingdom Metazoa; phylum Arthropoda; class Arachnida; order Ixodida; family Ixodidae; genus Ixodes; species Ixodes ricinus. The sequence continues at coordinate 69,471 of JAZHYW010063693.1, read as the reverse complement.
CACAAGCCAGCAACCAACAATATAAATAAACATAATTCAAAACAACTCATAATAGTGAAATTTAAAAATTTCAATAACTCCAAAAATAATAGAGAAATTTACATTGCATTGATCAGGTTACCAAAAGACGCACTGTCAGCTAGTAGAATATCCGGAGGTAGCTCATTCCATTCCAATATAGTTCTCGCAAAAAACAACAAAAAAAAACATATACTTAATTCGACATTTTAGTTCACGTAATTTCTTTTCATGATACTTCCTGCTCGATATATAATGGGGCATTTGAAGATAATTTTATTTGTTGATTCAAGTTATATCATTATTACTAGCGTAGATAAGTTTAAAGAAATGATGAACCGAAATTTGGGGTTAAAAAAATACAATGCAGGAGATGTAGGCGGGACGCTACGATCCCTACAACACTACTCGTAAGGCGATATCTCGAATGGCCGGCCGTTCGAGATATCGCCGAGGCGCGTGACGTCAAGATACCTATACCCGTTTTCACCTCAAGAAAACAGCACTTTTTGCGCATTGTTCATACTCCGCGCGAAATAGTTCCCGCCAAATTTGGTTGTCGGAGGCAGAGGCGATGCTTTTGGCGCTTGAAATGTGACTCCTTGGATAGGATAACATGTATCCACTGCAAAATGCTGCTAAATATATCTGAAATCTCCACCTAAAGGTGAAATTTAGTAATCATCCGCGAGAAGCCGGACTTTTTTTCCTGTGGTTCTTGAGGTGAAAACAGGCATAGTTTCCTCCTCTCTTCGGTTCGCTCCATCAAGGCAGTGAGGCGGAGAAGACGCGAGGCCGTTCCCTCTCCTTCTCGGAAAAACATGACGTAAACACTTCTGTCAAATGCGCCTCCTTTTTAAAAAAATACGGTCACCCGCCTCCATGCTCTCCATGCTCTCACAAGCCTCCATGCTCTCACAAGACGACCCTTCCATGTGCTCCTCTACTTCCTCATTTGGTCGACCCCACAGCCGCAGCATTGCCAGATGGTCCAGCCAAAAAGCCGCCAAGCGGCTGGAAGGTAGAGCCCAAATATAGCCAAAGCCGTAAAAAATATGTCCAAAGTTGCCAAGGCTAAGAACAATGATTTCTAAGACTTTTATTCACCATTTTTCACACATATACTAAAGACGTTACATTCCGTTCCCTCTCCTTCTCGGAAAAACATGACGTAAACACTTCTGTCAAATGCGCCTCCTTTTTAAAAAAAAATACGGTCACCCGCCTCCATGCTCTCCATGCTCTCACAAGCCTCCATGCTCTCATAAGACGACCCTTCCATGTGCTCCTCTACTTCCTCATTTGGTCGACCCCACAGCCGCAGCGTTGCCAGATGGTCCAGCCAAAAAACCGCCAAGCGGCTGGAAGGTAGAGCCCAAATATAGCCAAAGCCGTAAAAAATATGTCCAAAGTTGCCAAGGCTAAGAACAATGATTTCTAAGACTTTTATTCACCATTTTTCACACATATACTAAAGACGTTACATTATCTTTTTTAACACTCTGATGCGCCGCGTCTTCTGTACATTATGTCACTTGTAGGTTTTTCGAAAAAAGCTTCGGAAGGATGAAACTTCGCACAGCACTGACATTATGTCTTTGTCTTCTATGGCTCTGGCTATATTTGGGCTATACCTTCCAGCCGCTTGGCGTTTTTTTGGTTGGACCATCTGGCAACGCTGCGGCTGTGGGTTCGACCGAATGACATAGGTTTTCAAAAGTACAAAAAAACAAAAACGAAGACAGCTTTATTGCGAAGCCCCTAAGATACGATCATACAGTAAAAGGACAAAATAGAGAAGCAGACCAGTTGGAACACTGGGCGTTTCAAACCAGAAACCCCAATATCTTAGGTCCTTACCAATATCCCACCCGCCTCTTTTTTGTGTGTGTGTCTGTGTGTGTAGGATCGGAGTGTCCTTTATTTCGGTTCACGCTGTTTCTGATTGTAAGGTCCTTTCTTGCGGAAGGCGGCGACTGGAAGGTAGTCAATTGCTTAACGGTGAAGCAGCGGACTTCTTATTCTTACAAATTTTGGTGCAAAGGATTTTCCCAATGGGCTCCAAAGCAGCGTTTGGAGAGTTCAGTCTACGTCCGGGTTGAAGACGCGTTACCGGTCCTGTGGTTTGAAGTTTGAAGCCTTTCTTCTTCCTCTCGCTGTCTTCTCGATAGCCAAACGAGGAACAATTTTTTTGAAAACTGATTAGAAGTTCAAAAATTAACTAGTCGAACCTGAGGTTTGACAAAAGTTGGCCGCATCCCTAGAAATAGTCACATAGCCAATCACAAAATTTTGACTCCAACTATAAAAAAACGTCGCCCAATTTGTCTATATATAGACCAATTTGGCAACACTGCCCACAGGAATCCTCCGAAGTGACCTGGACACTGGTGTCCGCAAGAGCAATCATCTGTCGTGTTAATACAGTAATGACGTGAAGATAATATAACAGGAAATAAACGTGAAAATCCGTTATGGCCACATTCATGTAAAGCTGTCTAAACACGTATTATCACTTTCTGTTATTCCTTTATCTACAGCATCCCGGTCCCTGGATGAAGATGAAGGGGCAGCGGATGGCCTACCTGATGCTGCTCTCCTGCGTGGCACTCTTGGTTGCAGCTCACGCTGTCGACGACGGAGAAGGACCCGTCGTACACACGACGGCCGGCTGTGTGAGGGGATTCCGTCAGCAGCTGAATGGAAAAGTTGTTAATTCATTCACCGGCATTCGGTATGGCAAGGCCCCAGTCGGTGCACTTCGTTTCCGGGAGCCGCAGCCCGCGGAGTCGTGGACTGGTATCGCGGATGCCACCCAGCCGGCTCCAGCTTGCAACCAGGTCAACTTCGATACGTGGTCAATAGCACAAGGTAAGACATAACAAGATCCCCCCCCCCCTTTCCCCGTGGTCTTTAATTTTTTCTTTGTAGAAAACAAAAACACCATCCTTTTGATCTTAGCTTACTAAGAGTGAACGGAATATAGCGCAATTCTGGTATACTGCGCTATTAAGCGCATTAAAGGGAGTACGCCAGGTTATAGCACAAATGATTTGTCTACCAAATGGTTTTGTTCCCTGAGGATATCCGAAATCTTAACCCGTTTAATCTTCCCAGCCTTGGGAACTCCGCCAACAATTAATCATCGTCTTTGTTTCCTTTCACAGTATGGAAATGCATGAGTTTCTAAAATGCACACTGCCGAAACTTGTCCTTTGGTGTCTTGCGTACTTCTATTTGATAGGAAAATAAAACCAAGAAACGTGTTCAAGTTGGGTGTGATTCCGGAACGCCGCAAAATGCTGCACGGTGGTTATTACTTTCGGAACTGGGGTGATTAAAAAATTTTCGACGATGCCCAACAATTTTTAAATAAAACCATGCCCTTTGGTTCGCACATTCAAAAGTTAATAAGTTAATAACGAAAAAGTGACTAACAACCTAATTTTACTGAATAATATTAATCTTTCTGAATTGATCTGTTAGAGACAAATACCGTATCAAACATAGATCTGCTTGATACGTAGATTTTGCACGACAAATTTGGCTTACGTTCCGTAAAACACACTGTGAATTCATGTAAATGTATCCGGGCGAATCTAAACATTGAACCGTGCTCAAGCTATACACCGAGATAAAACTGCAGCCCGAATCCATATACAACCTATGCTGCTCCGAATCACACCCAATAGTCTGACCGCTGGAAATTCGCCCCCATTGAAACCTTTCAGCGGCAACCAAACGCCCAGCCATAGCCTCCTCTATACTCACAAAGCTGGCAGTTCGGCAACGGAGCCATAGAGTGCCCGGTCGCAGGTTTGGAGCGCTAGGCTATGGCAGCAAAGAGCATCAAAGAGCCATTTCTCGGGTAACCCGGACGTCAGCGCACAGCTTTTGCAGCGGGGAGGGCCCGAAACACACTTGTTCGTTCGGGAGAAGCGTGTTTCGATATCTCGCCGCAGCGGGGCGTCAGTCACATGGCTCTCCTCTCGTCCGTTGTCTGCCGCTCCACCTTTTCCATTTCGGCAGCCGCTTCTCGTGGCGATCTGCCGGACTTTGTTAGTATATAGGAGGCTATAGCCCAGCCAAACTGAAACTTTAAGCAGAGAAGGAACCCGAGCAAACTTCACGAGAAACTGTAGCTTAAGCTGACCTAAATGGAAACCAAAGCAGAGGGTGTGTGCTTGTACTTTTTTTAAAATTTGTTTCAAGATTTGGGTTTTTATTATAAAGCGGGTACTTTAGACAGTGCCTTTGGATGAATTTCATCAGTCTGGAAAGGTATCGAACAAAGATACAAATTAGGAAGTAATTTAAAAATTACAGGTAGAACGAAATAAAACATTTGCTCAAAACAGTTTCAGCTGATATGCGTCCGGCTTCAATTGTGCCTAAATCTATCGCGCTTCGCGATTTTGATCTTGCTTGCAGACAGCCGCGCTCATACTGAGGACTGCCTGTTCCTGAACGTCTGGAGCCCGGCAATGATCAACAATACTTCCGACCTTGCGGTTATGGTGTGGATCCACGGGGGCGCGTTCCAATTCGGCTCGTCCTCTTTGAGTATCTATGACGGTGCATTTCTGGCAGCCTACGGGGATGTTGTCATTGTTTCCATGAACTACAGACTCGGAGCCTTGGGCTTTTTGGACGGAGGAACGCAAGATGCCCCTGGAAATCAGGGGCATCTGGACCAGTTGCTTGCGTTACATTGGGTAAGGGACAACATAGGCGCTTTCGGAGGAGATCCAGGAATGTTACCCTTTTTGGTGAAAGCGCCGGGTCAGTGTCCGTAGAGTTTCACCTTCTCTCACCAGACTCCAAAGCACTATTTCAGAGGGCTATTATGCAGAGTGGAGTTTTATGTAGTCATACGCAGAGGGCCAATGACCCCAGGCTACTCATGAAAGTGCACAGGTTGGCCATGCACCTCAATTGTACCAATTCTTCGGAACCTGATTTTCCTCTACAAAAGAACGTAATCGAGTGCTTGCGACGGTCAGATCCTGTGCATCTCCAAGTAGCGGAAGGGTTGATCTGTCCCAGTGGAATATGCTTCCGGACAGTCTTTGGGGTGCCCTCCCTGCAGAGTGAACCCTGTACAACTGAGTTTCAAGGGAACAAAGACATATTGATCGGTCACGTGGTTAACGAAGGTGGAATGCTAGTTTACGGATCTTTTCCGGCTGTGTTCCAAGCTGGCTCGCCCCAAAATCTGACGAAAACTGAGACGGTCTTTTTACTAGCTCCTTTGTTATCCCCTCCGAGTCCCGAACTTCTAGACGAGGTTCATAACCTTTATACTCGTGACATCCAAGACACTGACTTTGAGAAGCTGAGACGAGCTATTCAAGATGCTTGGGGTGACAGGATCATAATGTGCCCATCAAAGGAAACTTCAGTGAGGTTGTCAAGTAATTCAGATAATTCAGTCTTCTATTACATACTGAACCACACTTCTTCGAGTTCGCCCCAGAAGCCCTGGAACGGGATGTCACACCTCGACGACGTCCTCTACGTCTTTGGAAGACCAGTTGTGCAGAGGGCGTCTTCTGATGACCAGAATTACAGCAAGAAATTGATGGGATTGTGGACTTCATTTGCGAAGTATGGGTAAGTAGGGTTTTTATTTTTATTTCCTCTATTAGAATTTATGAACGCATACACTCCATGTCCCACTACTTTGAATGTTCTAAGCAAGGTAATTGGGTGCTCCCTCTTTTCTTTCCCGTTTAGAAAGTAGCCAACAAGAACGACTTCCCAGGTCAACTTGTAGGACGCAGCGAAGTTCGAAACGTAGAAATTAGTTCTGTACGAAAATTGAATTTTGAGTTCGAAGCGAATAGTGGTTTTGGCCGAATATTTTCGATTTGAATATCGAATAGTTTTTCCACGCCTGCCATCGCATCACGTTTAGACGAGAACACAGCTAAACTCGTGAAGGTTGTTCCACTTCTTTATTTATAAGCTAAGTTTAATGTATTTATATATATGAACTGCGACCTTAGAAGATCTGATGTCTTGGGAAGGCAAATAAACGACGGATTTGACGTAAAGTGAATGCTATAAAGATTCCTAATTTTGCTATATAAAATGTTCTTTCTTTATTCTAGAGATAAAAAAGAAACAATCGTGCATAATGAATGCATGTCGTAAGGGCATGTCTGCCTAACGTATACTCTTGCATGAGTCATTTGAATTTTGAATCTTTCGCTACAATGTAAGAATAGACATTCAGAAAGTTTCCATTTATTTTCAAAAACAGCCGTCACGTGTGCACCATCCCGCTTTGAATGTATGCTTTTCTTCCAAGCATGAATTTGCGATATTCATACTTTCCAAGTATTTATCGCGGCGGGTTATTCCACTGAGTGCGCTTTTTTCCGAGCACCGATACAATGCAAGGAAGCATTACCCGCGAAGCTCGCTTCCGCGGGTATTGCTTCTCCGCAGTACACCGGTGTTTGGTAAGAAGCGCGCTCAACGGGGCTAACCCGCCATTTACTTCGAAAAATGCGAATAGTGCAGTTCTTCTCGAAGCGAATATCGAATAGCGTATTATTCGAAAGTACTATTCGAAATTTCGAATATTTGCAGAAATTCGTTCACACTTAAGCTTAGACTCCAGCCAACGCCGCAATCATGAAAGCACGATACATTTGCTCTTGAAAGCCTCCTCCGCATAAGTAGAGCTCGCGTAGGACATGTTTTAAAGCCAGAAGCGCGCGCTAGCTTCTGCTTGTATCTTTGGCCGTAGTCCCAGCTTAAGGGTGAGACTACAGCTTAAGTGTAGTCAGGCTTACCAAAAGTATCTATATAGCGCAGCGGTTTCCAAACCCGACCCGCTCATGGCTGCGGTGTTTCCCATAACATCCGACTTGCTGCAAAAAAAAAAAAGAAGTAGCGCACGTAAAAAAATAAAAAAACAGGGGCGGCTCAAAGACCCGCACAGAAATCGCGACGTCAGAAAGAAAGACAAAATTGCAATTAAACGCAGGTTCTCTCGTCATATATATATATATATATATATATATATATATATATATATATACATATTTTTTTTTTTTAAATTTTACATTGTCATCAGTATTCCTGGTCTCCTGTTGCGTGTCTGTGTAACTTTTTTCAAATTATTTTGCGTTTCCATGTATATCGTGCTTATTGTCGTGTGTCATAACTATTTCATATTGTCATCATCAAATCTAATGTTCTCATTAGTCTTTTGCTCTGTGAAATTAAGCCAAAGTTGCTATACGTTTGATTTCTGCCTGGTCAGTTTCCGAAATTATTTTGTACTGCCATAATTAACATTACATTGATTTAAGAAATAAACTATACGTATACATCCACATTAATTTTTTTAAATTTTTTGCTCTAGTTTACATTTTTGTATTTAAGAGGTTTTTGCGTTTATTTTCCAGCATCTTTTCATTTATATTTACTTACTTATTTTCCGGCCGTCAAGACCCCGGCAGGCCACCAATCCGGAGCCTTAGTTTAAACGTTTTGAGACCCCTGATCCAAAGTTACAAGGCCTATAGAATGAGAAATATATCCAAACCTTTTTTTTGTGTGTTCTAAAATAATCGTTAGTTCACTCGTAATCACCACAAGAACTGTAGTAAAAAAAAGTTCGGCCTCTCGCGCATCATTAGTGATTTGCTATTTTATGAGCAAAATTAAGATATATGCGGGTGAATTTTCAGCCAAGCCTCACGTTCTTTTAACAAGAGGTACACGTTTCAAACGCCAAAAGCATAATATAATTCCTTCTTCCGACAACCGAATCTTTTAAGGACTCCTTCGTGAAGCGCATGAATAACGCGCGAGACTTCCTTTTCTTGATCTGGCAACGAGCGTACAGCAGGACACACTTCGCTCCTGCTTTCGTGAGCACGCGACTGATGTTTTCAAGCATCATTATATTGTTTATGCGGACGTCGCTTTGGGTTTGTTGCACGTGCCGCTACATGCCACATCTGACAGACATGCACACAGTGATCTGACGGTGCGAACTTGATTACAGATGTACCACATAATATCTGGAAATATTTACGCTAGTTTTGTAAAGTGAGCATGAGTAGTCTTCGACTGTTTTTATTTCTGCAGGAAGAAGCATCTCGTGGAGGCGTACCAATGGCCACAGCTTTTGCCTGGTAATCTTGCTGCCCTGAAGATCACGAACAGACCGCCTGAGCAGACCACGCTCAACTTGGGAGATCGTTGTCGTTTTTGGAGTAGAGTGTATTTGCTCCAGAACCAGTCTGATCTCTCGTAAACTCCTAGAGGTATGTTGGACGGCACAAAAAGGAGATTGAGATGTGCGCAGACAAAATAAAGTTTCTAAATGCCACTGGAAAAATATGAGGACACGTGTTATGTAACTTGTTCCTAACCTTTGCTTTCGGAAACATTGGATATATGAAGGAAACAAGCGTCCGAATCTGACAAAGGGAAGGTTAGTAGTAATAAAACATCCCCATTGAGTACGCAATACATTTATATCGTTTCACTAATCACCAGATTGCAATTCGAGGCCTAAAAAACCTAAAATTTGTGTCCTAAATTATTGTGAACAACTCCTCTAGGATCTCTAAAGTACTGTAATTATTATGAAATTGCTTTATCAATATAAGATTGTTCCAAAAGCCCTTTAAGCAGACAGAGACAAATTTAAAACGACACTGTATACGACTGGCCTTCTAACAGCGCCTATGCAACGCCTTCGCGGGACTTATTAATGAGCGTACAAGACAACAAGCGTAAAACAAAATACTCGTGTTATAAACATGCACCTGACGGGCACCGCGTCGTTGCATTTCTTTCAGTCTGAGCTTGGCCGTGAAGGTAGACATTACATTGTTTTATACTCCGTTTCACGATAACTTGGCGAACTCTGGAGGCTGCTGCCCCCGCGGCCCAATGAGAGCGTCAGAACGATAAACGTGACAGCACTCCATGGTCGAGGCCACGGAGGCCTCGTTATCGCCACAGCAACAGCGCCGTCCATGATAGAAAGTAGTTCTAGGCATCTTTTTCTTTCAACGTCAATTAAACTCGCACGATTGTATCGATATAGACATTACGCTACACGACACGGAAGGAAGACGAAGACATGTTACCTTTCAATGATACTTAATTCGGATCAAGCCTTTTTTTCAGAGAACGTGGCATTTCAACGATGTTTGAACGGTCGCAGCCCTGTAATCGACAGCTTCCGCTCAAAACGCCAACCTGGCATTAGCACCCGCCACAAAGTCGCGGATAAATTGGGCGTGCGGTTCTGTCATGAACTGTTCCCGAAGAGCTGGCTACTCTAGCGGACGGCAGTGTTGTGGCGGCGGACGTTAATCTGAAGGTTGGTTGGTTTCGCAGCAGGCGTCTCTTTGCCGGACGACAGCCGCTTCCTCGGGGCCTCGCATTTAGCGCAGTGAGACACACCCTCTCGTGACATGGGGCACGTGTTTCGCTCCGACGCTCTTACAGGGTCACGGGGGCCGTAGCTTCCAAAGTTCGCCAAGTTATCGTAAAATGGATCGTAGTAAACGTGATTCTTGCATACTTACAATAGACTAATTAGATTCTAATCTCGTCCTCACAAGGTCATAGCAGTTGTAGTGGGAAATATTAGACCAAACAAAAATGCAAAAAACTCTAATATATTTGAAACTTGTAGTGATACTTGACTCTTTTCTTTTCAGTTGGAAGCTTTGAATAGAAGCAATGTGTAATATCTAGGGTACTCAATCAACAGCTTGGTTAATATTCGTCAATACCTTGAAGCTCATTGCGAAGAAAGCAAAACACAAACAGGGGACAGAGACAGACATGTAGAAGTTACAATTGAAAACGAGCGTGTTGGTTAATAGATACAAACTTGAAAGTATAAAACAGCGAGGACGAGGACGGGAACTCGTCCTCGTCCTCGCTGTTTTATACTTTCAAGTTTGCATTTGTATGTAGAAGCTTTCAGTTCATAACAACAATTATTGGAAGCCAGCAGAACTCCGCCGAAAGAGACATCGGTTTGGCAAGGAGGTGAAAAGGGGAAGTAGATGGAAAGGAGGCGCAAAACTGCGAAAACAACAATGACAGCGACGGCACGCTCTTGGCTTGCCGTGGCTGTCATTGCACATGTGTCTGCCGCTCTGCCTTCTTGTTTTCGCAGTTATGCGCCTCCTTTCCATCTACTGCCCCCTTTTCCCTCCTTTCCCAACCGATGTCTCTGTCGGCGGAGTTCTGCTGGCTTCGAATAATTGTTGTTATGAACTGAAAGCGTTTACTTGTTTGTCTCTGTTCCCTGTTTGTGTTTTGCTTTCTTCGTATTGAGTATTAATTTAACATGCTCGTCAAACTCGTCGTCTTGAGGCTACAACGTTAAGATTGATATAGTTCAGCATCTTTCCTAAACATGTTCAGTACCGGGGATTCATGGAGCTTCGCGTGCCATAGACACGAGGGGCTAACGCGATTAGGTTGAAGAGATTAATACAAGAGATTTATTTTTCACGCGGGCTTAACCCCCCCCCCCCCCCCCCCGCGCCCATCTTTTTTTGCGCGTTTTACACATAATTATAATTCTCCTGAATTTGGCTTAGGAGTACTATTGGAAAAGCGTAGACTATCGAAAACCATAAGATTTCCTCATATTTGATAACGCGCGGGGGGGGGGGTGGAGTGGGGTACGGAGGAGAGGACATTAAAGAAGGTTGTCTAAGTACAGAGACATAATTTCTTGTTCTGGTCAAGAGGCCATGGCGCAGACAGGCACAAATATGCATGCTGATGATTTCTATTTTATTATAATTCTGTGAAATTAAGAAATATTCGCATAACAGACTCGCAGCCAATGTTAAAAAAAACTGATGATTATTTAATTTTAATTTTACTGAACGAAACCGTTCTCATCTATCGTATGGTGGGATCACATCAGCACAAACTAAAAAATAAACTAGTACAACACTTAAAAACAAAGTTGGAAATTGAAAAAAAAAGGTCCACGTCATATTTTGTACATGAACCATAAGAGGGTACTTGGAATAGGGAAATTGCAATATGCTTTTAAACAAGACCATATCGGTGGTTTACGTACTAGAAACACGTCCGTTTTGCAAAAATTACGTGAAACGATTTCCGCATGTTCTGAATTTTGTCTGATTTGCGGATGGTGTTTTGCACAAACTCTTGGCCTTTATTGATAATTGGAATGCACGTGCGCGTTATCGAAATCGTGACTACCATAAATCTCTCTTCACCGTTTTGCAATTTGCTGATCCAACTCGGATTAACTATGAAATTGCGATATTCTGAGGTACGCGCTACGATGTGATGTTTGTGTTGTTTCATGTTCGCCTTAAAAATTTGGATTTCAGAAAAACAATGCAGGAGATGTAGGCGGGACGCTACGATCCCTACAACACTACTCGTAAGGCGATATCTCGAATGGACGGCCGTATTTTTGGAAATAGAGGTCGAGATTGAATAAGGCCGACGAGGCGCGTGATGTCAAGATACCTAGTTTCCTCCTCTTCGCTTCGCTCCCTCAAGGCGGCGAGTCGGAGAAGACGCGAGGCAGTTCCTTCCCTTCTCAGAGAAACATGACGTCAACAAACCTGTCAAACGCGCCTCCTTTTCTTGAAAAATACGGTCATCCGTTTGAGATATCGCTGTATGAGTGATGTTTTGGTGTTTGTAGCATCATGTTGCACGCTTTTGCCGCGTGTTTTGTGGAATCCAGATTTCGGTTCAGCATCCCTTTAAACCTTTGTTTCATGTATGATCGGTTTGGGGAAGGGTGGGAGGGGGGGGCAATGGATTGCCGTCTTTAGATTGATGAGGGCAATGATATTTGAAAGCTTAGACAGATATGCACGCCGGGGATACCATTGAGCACTTTTTAAATAACCGCTGCATTGAAACACTTTTTAGATGCGATAATCAGAGAGTATGAATCATTCGTGAATTATTGTTGGGAATTGCCGTTTGCGGGCATGTCATGAGAACAGGTTTAGCTTGGTTAGGCGAATTATATTTGACAGGTTCAACAGAAGGAAATTTATGCGCAGAAAACGGAAAGATAAAATAATTAAGATATAATATTTATTTTATTTCGCGTGCTGGGGCTTCCATTCTGAACACCTTGAATAACTGATACGCGGAAAAAAATTTTGAATTCAAAAGTCGGAGGAACTGGGGGAATTGTCGATTCCCCACGGTATGTGTGGTTTCTGGTGAATAAAATCGATGATTGACATGCACGTGCGCCTTATACAGATAGTGACTATACACCCAACATCATATCTATGTACTGTTCGGTGATCAAACTGGGATTCCAAAAATACGAGAATAGGAGTTGCTTGACTTAGATCATATTTTACGTGCTAAAACACTCCTTTTTTATTGGTCGGAGTGTTTCTCCAAGCCTAATGACGTTTAGTTTGGTGTGACCCTGCAAACAAAGGAAGTTAGTGTGGTGCAATAGTGTTGTTCTGTTTTTGTATGACCATACACTTTTCTCTCCAGAAAAATAAATTTACAACGTTACAGATTTCAAATAACATTGAACCAGGATAACGCCTATTGAACACTGCTAACAGCTTGAATAAGCTTTCGTACAGACATATTTTTTCCAACTGATTCCGACCTCCCCTTGTCACATATAAACGTGACGAGTTACTGCAACATAACGTGTGTATCTACCATAAGAAAGACGACTAAAATTATTTATATCATAAATAAAACTACCTATATTTTTTGAAGCTCGAGATAAATTTTGACACTTCATGCAATCAAAATTTTGATGCTGGTTGATGTATGATCGGTTGATGTATGATCATTACGTGTATGATGGTTGATGTATGATCATTACGTAAAAAGGATGAGTGCCTCTTATAGAGCTTTGCAGGGCTAAGTCGTTGAAAGTCAGCATAAACGTCTATACTTCGTTTCACCTAAGTACAAGCGCAGCCAACGCTAAAAGCTGACGGAAAGCAGCGACCAATGTGCAGTGTCACGGCATTCGCCATCGATCGTTGTGTGTGCTATCGTCGGCCAAACCGATCATCCACTGCGAATGCACCATGATCTTGCGCTTTTAGTATGTGTGTATACTTGTATGCAGTGCAGCCCTGACTGCGCTCTCACGTATAGTTAAACGGAGCATACTTAGTTGGTCGACTCACGTAGCGGCTGCAATATTTCACCACAAAAAGAAAAAAAAAGAAATAGGGACGCAATAATGTTGTTATTCACATTACATTCCTGCAGTCTTCACCCGAAAATAGCGAATGGGGCCTTCGACCGCGATAAGGACCGATGAGGGAGATAGAGGCCTCAGGAAAGCGATATCGGCCAGCAAGAAGGAACAGTGCTCTACAGAAGACGCCCAGTGCGGACGGTTCGAATCATCCGCAACGTGCCAGGGACGAGCGAAGTACGTAAGCATTTCAGCGGCCAATTCTTCCAGCACTTGACACAGAACCGACAGGTGAGGCAGAGCTTTCAAATTAGAAGTAGTTTGAGAGCTGTTTGACCTTCTTTTTTGGTGTTATAGTGTCTTTGAAGGAAACATGGCTTACTGTAAAAGGTTTTCACGGTAAAAGTGATCCCTGCTTGGCACCGCGAATTATGCTCCCTTTATGTTTTTAAACCGTACACGTCAATTTAAAACACAAGGGTGAACAATGAAGATACATGTGACTCAGTGCTCATAAAATGCATGCAATCCTCAAAAAAACAAAAATTTTTCTAAAAGAATTAAAAAAACAACTGCGGCTTAGCCGCACGTCGGAACGTAAGTACAATGCAGACCAGCCTGCGGGGCAGCCCTTAGCGGGTTATAACTTCTGTTTGAACAGTTTACTTAGGTACGTAAATATTTTATCAATTCTTTTTAAAAAATTTTGCTGCGCAACCAAACTTACAGGGTTGGGGACAGCGATGACACTGGTAGTCGGCAGGTCTCGGTGACTCTGAGGCAAAGCGCCGACCTACCGATGGGCAGGTAGCGAGTTGGAATGCCGGCCAAGGAGCCCACAATCTGACAGAGGCTTATTGCAGACAAGGCGCCATGTAACCGAGCTTTTGGTTGCACGTCAAAAGCGTCCCCAGGTTGTGGAAAATAATAATCATTCTCCAGCTGGTTCATGCGATATTCTATTTTTTTTTTGGTTTGGCACGTAAAACAGTCCAGCTTGACGATTGTAGCCAGCTGTGGCGATGGCGGCCATTCCCCTTTCGAGCATTTTCAGGTAGAGACGAAACATTAAACTTCTCTGCGTGCCAAATCGAGCTGTTGCATATGAGTACACCGAACAGGACGTTCAAATCTACAACTTAAATAGCAAAAGACAAAAAGGCTGCTTAATACATAGAGGCAAAAAAGAATCCAGTGTGACGAAGGGTATGCGGAAATCCATGTGACTTGTATGATATAAACCTTGATTGCCATCACGATAAGTTTTATCTTTTTGCTCCATCCTGCGTGCCTGCTTAGGATTATTTATTGTCCGTTATATTTGTTACGAACTTTAAAAAATAAACTGCGCGGTGCTGCAAACCGTACTACCTCAACAAACAATAACTTTTGCGCTCTTCGGTGCTAGTCGCGGATGTTTGCTCTCAACTTCAAGATGGGTGTTATAGTATATTTGTGCATATTAGTTATAGCGACAGAGCTACAGCGGCACTCTTTGTACCACGGTATGTTACCACCTCAAACTTTTCAATGCGAAAGCATTAACTGTCTCATGGTGCTAGCCGACGTCATCAGTCTGAGGCGCAAAAACGGCAGACAGTTTCCATCGGTTCCATTGGCTGGGCGCGTCCACGAGGCTCTCATTGGTCGCTGCGCTCGTCAGTTTCCACGACCGCCTCACCTCCATGGCGCTGCGTGTCCATCAGCGCGGAGCGTCCAAGATCACCAGGGGAGCACACGCGCCGACCGGCGACGAAGAGTACGCAGCAGACGAGAAAGGGAGCAGATTGATGCGGCTTGCTTGCTTTCGCATTCACAACTCTGAGGAATGCTCTGTGTACCTTGACCGATCTGTTTGATTCCATAGTTCACGGCAAGCATAGTGCTGACGGAAGGGCCGTGATACGTAAAGAGACGTTATTGAGCGCGCGCCAGCTGAGACGTCAAGCTCACTTAAACGGGCTAGTATGAACCCTCTCAAGCATGCTTTGGTGACATGAATACTGCGGTATCTGCAGCATGTAAACTAACGATTTTAAGGCAGCTTTATACTGCCCGCCAAAATCGGTTTTCAGCGTATCGCGCTGCAGTTTACAACAGAGGTGAAAGCATGTTCGTGGAAATTTACAGGTGAAATATCAAAATATACTAAGCTCGTTAAAAAAGAAAAACAACGGTTATGGATGATTTACGCCGCCACTTCTCAAACGATGCACGCGTAGCGAGAAGTGCTGCCGACAGATGGCGTACGCCGCGTCGAGGGAGCGCCAGCCGATTTCGGATTGTGATAGCAGACGATCCCGCTAATGAACCCGAATCAGCTGGCCCTCCCTCGTACGCGACGTACGCCATCTGTCGGCAGAACGTCTAGCTCCACAAACTCTATGCTACAGCAGCGGGATGCACAAACTCATGGTAAGTGTCACACGTTGCGCTTCCTTATCAATTTTTCTGGCTTGCGTTTTAATTTTGTGTACTTAATTTTTTTTACTGCGTTACAATCGCTGTATACCTGATTCAAGTCGGAGAAAATTGCAAATAAACAAAATGCATCTTAAGGGGAGGTAGACATGTACAGCCAAAGAACATGTGGGGCTGCAAGAAGCGAAAGTTTGTCAGGCGACCTGGTAAGGATTGTAATCTAAAACCATGAGTCTGGAAATAATAAAATAAAATAAATAAAACTTCGACTGCGAAGTAGCGTACCGTGATTGCACAGAACAAGTCTTCTGCATTTCTTTTGAGCAAAGTCAGTTCATTCCTTGATATTTTCATTGTAAGCTTCCACAACCTGCTCCGCACCTCTGTAATAAATTGCAGCGCTAAACGTTGAGAAACTCGATTTTTTTCGGGCCGTCTAAAGTGCCTTAAAGTTAAAAGCGTTGGTTTACATGCTGAAGAACTAACTGCCGCGCGGCGACAGTGATGGAATGGAGTGAACGGAATAGGAGGAACTCAAAGGTAACGGTTTTGACAGATCTCTATGCAAACTTGTCTTCAAATGTTTTCTACATATCTTGCTGTCATCCCTCCTGCCACAGCCTCTAGAAGATGAAGGGGCAGAGGTCAGCCCACCTGTTGCTGCTCTCCTGCGTGGCTCTCGCGGCTGCGGCTCACGCTGGCGACGACGGGGAGGGACCAGTCGTACACACGACGGCCGGTTGTGTGAGGGGATTCCGCCAGCAGCTGAATGGAAAAGTTGTCAATTCCTTCACCGGCATTCGGTACGGCAAGGCCCCAGTCGGAGCACTTCGTTTCCGGGAGCCGCATCCGCGCGGAGCCGTGGACCGACGTTGCGGATGCCACCCGACCGGCTCCAGTATGCATCCAAGTCAATATCCAGCAAAGCGGCCTGTCAAGGGAGCAGGGTAGGCCTTAATACTCCACTTGTTTCTATATTTTAATAAACCTTGAGCCTAGAAGTAATAAAACACCAAAAACGCGACACATCCGGGCCACCTTATTTTTTATTTTTTATTTTTTCCTATCTCAGGGTTTTAGATAACAATTTTTACCAGCTCGCCTGCGTTATTTCAGCTTCTTGAAACCGCACATCTTCTTTTGGTAGTCCCTTCGACCTTCCCTTTGGACGCATTTTGTTTATTTGTAATTTCGGATTCGAAGCAAGTATGCTTTAGTTTTATGCCAGTGAAAAATTGAAATACACAAAATAAAATGCAAGCCAAACGAATTGACAAGGAAGCGCAACATGTCCCCATAAGCTTCTGTGCGTTCCATTGCCGTAGCATAGAGTTCGGGGTTTATATACTTTTAGGGACTGCTCTTCGCTTTGATTCTGTTAACCTCCTGTTGGTGCTCGGTGTCGTGGAAAATTACGGAACAGATCAGTTATTTCAATTCGTATTTTATAGTCTTATAGTTGCGTGCCTTATTAGTAATGTCAGAATCTAATTGACCTTCGAGGCAATTTTTAAAAGTTCTCTTTGTCTCATCCGCTGATACAAAAATTTCACGATCGTATAATCATGTTATTTCAAAATGCATATTTGTGCATTTTTCAGTTGCACATTTTGTGAGCCCTTCGCAGCGGTCTACAGGGGAAGTTAGAAGGTGGAAAAGTATTGGATGAGAACCATTCACCTAAAAATGAAGTCTGTGACGTGACGTTGTACGTTTCGTCTCACTTTGTATCCCGTCATGACCAATACCCCGCGCGCATTTAAATTTTATATTAAATCCTGTTTTTTTTGTTGTTTTTTTCGGCCTCACAAATATCAGTGATTGGCTCCCCTAGTGCTTCGCGGTAAAGATAAACCTGTTAGCGCTATATGACAACCATGGCGTTTCCGTCAGTTATTTCCACCAACAAACATTCGGAGGCCAAACGAGGGTGCTGGAATCTACTCCGTTAATAAGTATGAGAAGAAAGATGGCAGAAAGACAGTAATATTAGCATGTTGGTTTCCTAGTGCGGATCTAAATATAATGCAGAATAAAAGACCCCCATCAAGAACAGTAACCAGACTTAATTGTGTGCATTTTTAAAGCTAGAGAATACCGACAGTTCCAAAGTTGAAATATTTCTCACTTTACGCAAACGTATACGTACTGACACTAGCCTGATCCGAGCATATTCGCAAGCAGCGCCTAACTCTCGTAGGTGACTCCAAGGCAAATTACCGGCTTACGGATTCTCAGTTGGCGGGTTCGAATACCGGCGCAGCTGCCTGCAATCTGTTGGAGGTCTATTGTTGAGGAGACGCCGTCTAATCGAGATTTCGGCAGCGCATCAAAAGGTCCCCAGTCGGTCGAATTCAATGCTCAGCTTTCCGATGGGGGTGTGCCGGATTCCTTCGTTTGCCTGCCTTGGAAAATTTTTTTTTTGTTCAACTGTAATTTTAAGAAAAAAGCGAAACATTTTTGTCAGCCTCTCTTCTCGAAGTCTGATTCGAAATTGCGGAAGTTGCCCCTTGGGAATGATAGCCGAATTTGGCTGATGTATCAGACAGGAGCATTTTGTGAGCATTCGATTTGGGTTGGTGACATTCCTCGGAGAACATTCCGACAGTGACGCGTGCTTGATCGCTGCAATGACGAGAATTGTCGAATTCTAACAATGTCTCGACCTCAGCTCGTGCCCCGTACTTTGCAAGCCCCATCGCATGGCTACGATACAATAGCGGCATATAATTTGACATGAAGTTCCGTGGTAGCTTGTTCAAGCTACGTGTTGAAGGGGTACACATTGCTTATATGTCATTTCCTGGGATGCCATTGCGCGGAAAGAAAACTTTGTTTCTAGGTTTGGAACGTGAAGGACTATTTATGAGAGGTGTCTATTGAACGTTCGAAATCATTTCACTTGCACTTTAATCAACAAAGCTCGCTAATTTACGTCGAGTATTTATGCAGTCAACTAAAAATGTGCCCCTGTGACACGTGTAATTTTTTGTGCGACTCTCGATGAGTAACTTTGGGCAAGTGATTGTAATGCTTTTTTAGAAAGCGCGAAGTTAGTCAGCTACAATAGTCGTGTGATGTCTCCATGGAAGATAAAAAACAAATTAGCCGTTGCAGCCCCATTGCTAGCCTGAGATTTTAACTATGCATTATTCAGTAGTGATAACGCGACCGCATGCCGGGACGATGGCTAATCATATAAAAAAAGACAAAGGTCAGGATTAGATCTTTGATCTATGGGTTTTCTAGCACATGCTTCGAGCTGTGATGTGTGAACATACTTAAACGCCAATGTATTTTTAATTTGTTTTTAAATTTAAGGTTTAGCTGTTAATCTTTGGGTCAATCGATGCTCCAGCTTCTTGTAGAACCGAATAAAATCGAAACTTCTAACCAGGCTGAATCTATACATCGAGTGGAAGTTGCAACCCTAATTGATAAATTATAATAAATAAATTCCTACGGCGCTCCTATTCACACTGAGTCATCTAGCCGATCTGGAACTTTGTACCCTATTGAGCCTTTTATCATCTTATTTAAATTCTAAGCCAAAACAAAATGTGAAAAAAAATCCTTTGAGAGGTTGACGCTTTAGCTTTAAGGCCGACATACACTTCGCGCTTTCCACTTTTGCCCGCCTCCTCCTTTCCTCTATTCTATTTGCTTTTTACCTTCCCACAACTTGGCTCCACTCGCTGCTTAGAAGGGGGGATCACTAAGAGGATTATCTTCCCTGCCAAAAACCGAGGTTCTACGTACGTACGTTATGTTACATTATTTTGTGCAAGCGCTGATCCAAGTTGAACTTACAATTAAACTGAATTTGTCAAGCCAAATTCGAAGTTTTGGTCAGTATGCGAGATCTGATCAGTAAGGTTCAGACGAATAGTGGTAAGTTTGATTAGTGCTCCTATAAACACTGTGTCTCAATTTTGAACTCGTTTGCAGACAGCCGCGCCCAGACCGAGGACTGTTTATTCCTGAACGTCTGGAGCCCGGCAAAGAACAACAGTGCTTCGGACCTGGCAGTTATGGTGTGGATCCATGGTGGTGCATTACATTTGGGCTCGTCCTCTTCGAGCATCTATGACGGTGCATTCCTGGCCGCGTACGGCGATGTCGTGGTCGTTTCAATGAATTACAGGCTGGGGTCTTTGGGCTTTTTGTACCAAGACAGACATTTCGCCCCTGGAAATCAGGGTCATCTCGATCAGTCGCTTGCGTTGCATTGGGTAAGGGACAACATAGCCGCCTTCGGAGGGGATCGAGAGAGTGTTACCCTTTTCGGTGAAAGCGCAGGGTCAATGTCCATAGAGTTCCACCTACTTTCTCCAGTCACCAGAACGCTCTTTCAAAGGGCTATTATGCAAAGCGGAGCTTTGTGTAGCCATACGTGGAGGGCCAGTGACCCCAGGCTACGCATGAAAGTACATAGGATGGCCATGTACTTGAATTGCACCAATTTATCTGCGCCCCACTTCGGTCTCCAAGAGAATGTGATTGAGTGCTTGCGACAGGCAGACCCCGTGCATATCAGAGTTGCAGAAGGGTTGGTTTGTCCCGGTAAGTTCTGCTTCCGGACAGTCTTTGGGGTGCCCTCCCTGCAACATGAACCCTGTACAATTAAGTATCAAGGGAAGAAAGACATATTGATTGGTCACGTAATTAACGAAGGTGGAATGTTCGCTTCCAATTCTTTTCCGGCTGTGTTCCAGGCCGGCTCGCCCAAGAATTTGACGAAAATTGAAACACTCCTTTTACTAGCGCCTTTGCTATCCCCGCCGAGTCCCCAACTTTTAAATGAGCTTCATACCCTTTATACACACGACCTCGATGACACCGACTATGAGAAGCTGAGACGAGCGGTTCAGGACGCTTGGGGCGACAAGGTCATAACCTGCCCATCCAAAGAAACTTCAGCAAGGTTGGCCAGTAATGCGGATTACTCAATCTTCTATTACATATTAAACCACACTTCTTCGAGTTCGCCCCAGAAACCCTGGCACGGGATGACACACGTCGACGACGTTCTTTACGTCTTCGGGAGACCAGTTGTTGAGAAAGCATCTTCTGAGGACCAAACCTACAGCAAGAAATTGATGGGATTGTGGACTTCATTTGCCAAGCATGGGTAAGTGAACGCTGTTTATTTCGTTTTTTGTTTGTTAGTTCATTAGAAGTTTTGGTCATATGCATTCCGTTGTTCACTTTTTCAAAGCTTTGCCTTCTTTTTTCGTTATAGCTGAGCTCAAAATGCCTAAGTAATGACCATGATAAAACGACCAGGTAAAACCAAAGAAAGCCAAACATAAAATAAGACGACGTTGTCGTCATCGTCGTGAATTTTGCTTTCATTGTGGTAATCCTAGAAAATGTTAGAAATATTGCATAATTCTTTTAAGTAATATGTGGTTACTACTAAGTTTGGTAAATTTACGCAAGCTTACCTTTCTGTAGTTACAACCGAAATGGCGGAACCCCACTAAAAAGGTGTCTTCTTATCCCACAGTCTGCGAAGAAGGAAAAGCGATAATTATTGACGCGTTCACGTAATCTGGGCAAAATGTGTCGACACGTACCTAAGGACGCAGGTGCGAAGGGGTTAAGGCACATTACAATCGTGCTTGGTGTCATGGATGCCACTGACAACTGCTACGACTGCTCTGTCGTTGGTGGTGCAGTCCGGGCGTGCCGCCGGTCGCGAACTGCGGAAGCCAGCCGTTCCCTTCGCGCTCGCTGCTGGAACGGAGTACGGCCATAGCGCGGCGGCACCATAAGGAAGAATCTGCGTCAGTGACGACACAAGCGAATGCGTAGGTTTTCCCGGTGAATGGAGGGGGTAATGTTTACGTTTCTGAATGAGCTGAGAGGTTGACGCATGCAGATAAACAAGGCGAAACTCTGCGGGGAAGGCGGGTGCAGGGCGACGAGTTTGTGCAGAACATATTTTACCTGTCGATTTGGGTTCGAGAGGTAAAGACGTTATAGTGAAATCGAATACGGTGGAGGATTCTAGAACTCTCCAAAATTACTTGTAGCAACTGGATACTGCCAAAGTAGGGAGCCCGTATAACGCGGGTAATGTTTGAAAACGCCTGCTTTGAAGTTATCGTTAGCAAACAAACGACTAGGAAGATGCTCCCCCGACGCTTCCTAACGGGTCATCGGGGCTCTTCTCTCTCTCCTCTTCGCGCAGCGCGGCAAATGGAAACACCAGACTTTTCTCTCCTCGCGCCATAAAAACAGAGAAGGGTTTTTTCGTCTCCAGCTGCGACGACGGAAAATACATGAAGACATTGAAATCCTTGCAAAGTGTCACCCGTAAAGCTCTCGCTTTAGAAGCGCAGGGCCACTCCGTGTTTAACGGTGCTTGATTGGTCTAGCCAGACACGACAGCGCCATGACGATACTTTTTTGCGCTGCTTTATTGATTCTATCGGATCGTGGCGCTGGCTGTCATTGGACTTAATGTGAAACGGAGTAGAGCTATGAGCCTTCACAACACAGTTAAATATTATATTTCACTTCTCGGAGCCCTCTCTTCGGAGAAATCTATGTGCATCCATGCGACTCGTATATTATAATACCATATGAAACAGCCACACAACATATTACGTGCATTTTCCCAAGAAGGCACATATCACTTTAATTGTTGGCCATAGTTGTCCACCGTACGTCTAATGTCAGTGACACATAAATTACATTGCTATTTTCCATCTGTCTCGTAATACCTTTACAATTAGGGATATTTTATTTAGATACACGGGGCACCTAGAACTTGAAATATTTTGTGTTTTATGTGTAGAGTACGTGTATAACATAAGTGATTGTCTTCAACGACTTAAAACTGCAAAGTCGCTGAAACTACTTAAGTTTCAGTTGTTCTCAGTATGGGCATTTTGTATGATATAGATTATAGAATATGGGTCGCATGGGTGCAAGCGATTTTAAAGTGATAGCTTTATAGGTGACACTTCGCAGGAATTTTGATGTCGCCGTTTGTGTTTGTACGTTGTCGCAGCGGAGATGGAAAATCTCTTCCCTTCCCTCATGGTATAAGGCGAGAGAAGTCCGGTGTTCCCATTGGCCGCGCCGTGCGAAGAGCAGAGAGGAGTCTCGTCGACCCGCCAATGACGGCACGACGACGAGGGCTTGTCAGTGCGGCGTCTTCCCAGTTGCATCCTTACGATAACTGCAAAACGGGTGTTTTGAAACATTATACGCGTTATGCGAAATCCAACTTGCCAGTATCCAGCTGCTACGCGCAATGTTGAGGGACTTCAGAAACTTGTACCGCGTTTGACTTTAGCATAACAACTTCACTTCTCGAACCCAAATCGAAACGCAATATATGTTCTGCCAAAACCCGTCGCTTTGCAACCGCATTCCCCACAAAGCTGCGCCTCGTTCATCTGCACGCGTCCGCTTTTCCGTTCGTTGCGGAACGTCAACATTACTCCCTCCCTTCACCGCTAAACAACAGCGGAAAACCTGCGGCTTCGCTCGCATCGTCACTGCCGCAGACTCGTACAAATGATGTTGCCGCACCAAGGTCGTACTCCGTCCCAAGAGAGGGAGCGCGGAGAGAACGGCTAGCTGCCGCAGCTCGCGAGCAGCGTCGCGCCCACACTGCCCACTTACTTACCAGTATTCCCACTTACTTTACCGGGCATCTGGTGTATTGCCATTTCCACTTACTTCACCAATCACCGAGCGCTCGTGGCATCCGTCAAGGGCATCCACGGCGCCAACCACAACGGCAATGTGCATTAACTACTTCGCACCTCCGTCCTCAGGTACAGTCGGGGACAAAAGTCCCCAGGACGCGCGAGCTGTGACTGAAACGCATTGCTCTGCCATCTGCCGGCGGGTCGCCTGGTTTCGAGACCACACAAAAGCGCATGCGCGTCCTACTGTGCCTGCAAACATGTGCGTTTTCCCGCTCTTCTGCGGCGCGGCGTCTAACTCGGAATCGGGCGCTTGGTACCGCCTCGGAGATAGCGCTTACTGACATGGCACCTATAAAGCAAGAAGTCACGGCAGCTCAACTGAGCGATAAGCTCAACTGGTTATAAAGCAAGGTGCGCTGACACGGCGAAATGCAGCGCAATGCCGCAGGCGGTATCTCCAGTTTCGGAATGTGTAGCAGACGCTCATCAGCCGCAAGCGCTATCTCCGAGGCGGTACCACGCGCCCGATTCCGAGTTAGGCAACGCGCCGCAGAAGAGCAGGAAAACACACATGTTTGCAGGCACAGTAGGACGCGCATGCGCTTTTGTGTGATCTCGAAACCAGGCGACCCGCCGGCAGATGGCAGAGCAATGCAATTCAGTCGCAGCTCGCGCGTCCTGGGGACTTCTGTCCCCGACTGTACGTTACGACACCATCTTGCCCGCATTGCGTCAACGTGCCACAGCTATCTGTTTTTACTTATTCGCACATTGTGGGCAAAAAAGTTTTTTTTCATTGCTTGATTGATTTAGCAGGCGATAGTAAACGCAAAAGACACGACGACATCACCGTGACAATGCACTTTTGGTGGTGCTTGACTGGCTACATTGGATGGTAGCGTAGCGTAATATTGACTATGGTCAGACTTAGTGTGAAACAGTGTAGGGCAAGCACGTAGCCAGGATTCTGATTTGGGGGAGAGGAAGAGGAGGCCCCAGCAAAATAAAAGATTTCGGGGAGGGGGGGAGGGGGTAGTGCCAGCTCTATTTTACCATTTTTTGGTTGTCGATCGGTCGCTTCAGCTTACGTATTCCACGATTGTACATGCAATGTTCGATCGTTTGTTTTTCCAGAAGAACACATCTCGTGAAGACGTACCAATGGCCCCAGCTTGTACCTGGTAACCTTGCTGCCATGAAGATCACGAACAGACCACTAGAGCAGACAGTGCTCAACTTAGGAGAACGTTGCCGTTTCTGGAGTCGGTTGTTTCTGCATCACAACCAGTCTGCTCTCTCGTAACATCCCAAATACATGTCGAACTTATTTGTGCGAACATAAAATAAATTTCTGAAAGGCTTGTGGTAAACTTTGAAGACCATTAAAACTTTGGTTTGGGCTAGTTGGTCCATATTAGGTATAAGGTTTAAAAGATTTTAAACGTTATACCTCTAACCCAAACCAAAGTTTTAATTAAGACATATTTCTTCTACCTGTTTGCGCTTATAAACCTTATATATTTGAAGACAAGCTTGGCGTATCTTGTTCGCAATTTGTTTTCATGGGCCGTGAACGTCAGAGACATAAAGGGAACAAGCAGCCCAAATCGGCGAAGTGAAGGTTGGGAATAACGAAGTAACTTCATTGATTACGCAACCGGCGAGAATTGGCGTCCTTCTAAAATGTCTTAACCAACGTCTCCGCCTCCCCCCCCCCCCTTTCCATTCCTGAATACATCACTACATAATGTCGGCTCCCTTGCATTAGTCTCCTCTCCCCAGCGCTACCGCCCACAACACCAACGTCAGAAATCTTTTCTTTTTTCCCATGAGGTAATTTTGTTACTGAAACTATTTTTGACACTATTAGCTATATGTTACAGTTATCGGTTAATTTTCCCATTGCAGTTAAGACTCTGTCATTTCGATTCCGCTCTCGGGTCGGGTTTCCTGCATCTTGACATAGAAATATCGATTTCGTTCCAGTTACGGTTCCCGAAAACGTTTAGGTTTTCATTGGATTTCGGTTCCGGTCTCAACTCCGGCGTATAGTCTCCCCTTTAGGTGTTTAATTGAGATAAATGCTGACGCAATGGAAGCCTTATTCTCTAGCGGTAAATTGTGAGGAGCTCGATGATCGATGCTTGTCGCTGAGGGGCAATGATGTGCTTAATGATGGGCTCGGGGAATGTTTCTCATGGGACAGCGATGTTACGTGAGGTTACAATTTCCTCGCTTAACTGACCTACTCGTCCACAGTCTCATACTACCTTCACATTCCTGCGCTGCGTCGCGCTGGAACGCCACGCTGTGCGGAGGTGGTGGAGAAAGCAACACGTGACCAGGGTGGACTTTGGCATCGGAAAACACCACGGCTACCGCTGCCACTTTATTTGCAATGATAAGGCAATGAACGGATAACTATGAGCAAAACGTAAGGGCGCAAACGAGCTGGTGTACATAGCACATGGTTGAAAAAACCCCGAGACTGTGGGTAAACGACACAACACTAAAAAGTCTCTAACACAGCTGAAATTTTTATTTTCCGAAACCTGGTTATATAGGCACTTCGATACAAAAGAAAAAGAGGGGAGGGTGAGAACCCCAAAGAATGAAAAAACGGTTAAAGTACAGGCGAGCTGGTGGATATTTACCATGTTGGAACTTAACCCGAGACTGGGGTAGAAACAGAAACTTAAAAGTAGAAGGGACAGAGACAAGTGAAGAAGAGAACGTCTCAAACGCAGCTAAAAGATTTATTCAGTCCCACATCCTTATATACTCACAACCACAAGGTCACACGAACACTCGACATGCCCCTTTCAAAGACACAACACACCAAAACAAAACAACAACAAAAAAACCAAAGATGACAATGCAATGGGACGCCCCCTCAATCAACTACTACGAACAGAGGCAAACCCTCCCCTTCTCCAAAAAGATTTTTTTCTTTCTCTTTTCTGTGTGTCACTGACATTACACCCACGAACCAACAAGACCCAGATCTTGAGTACAAAGACCAACGATCTCCGCGAACACCAAAAGACCTGGGAAGAATATCTCCAAACCGGAACAACCACAACAAACAGATACTAATGGACTCACTCTAACAAGCGCAACACCACTTCACCCGTCAAAAAAAAAATTGTTTACAGTCCCAAAAATGCTTTAGCATTGTTCCCCAACTGCAACGATGCCTGACTTATACAATTACCGATTGATTTAATCCGAATGGTTTCCCTTACCAGTCTTTTACTGTCATTCACTTCTTTATGTATTATTTCTGTCTCTGACCACAAAGCAGTGCAATTGTTACATTCATTTATGTGCTTAGCTATTTCAGAGTTAGTTGCGTTAATCCTTACATTTCTCTTGTGTTCTGTTAGTCTGTCATTAACACACCTCGAAGTTTGCCCTACATAAGCAAAGCCACACGCCATCGGAATTTCGTACACTACACTGTTCTTGCAAGCGATCGATTTTTCACGGTGACCTTTCCTGCACTCATGCAATTCAGTTTCAAAAGGAGTTAATCTACCTAACCTGAAATCAGAACTAAAAACTGTTTCCACTCCAAACTGCTTAGCACACGCCTTCAGGTAATGTGAAATTCCATGAAAATAAGGAATCACAGCAATCCGTCTTTTCGACGTGTCTTCTCTTTCCTTTTTCTCCTTAGTGTGTACATCTAAATTCCTTCTGATGAACTCTTCTTCATACCCTGCCCCTCTTAGTCTCATCCATTGACCTTCCAACGAATTTGTGATAAAGTGTATGCATGATCGGTCTAGAGCATTTCTCATCAAAGACTTTACCACTCCCGCTTTCACCGTTTTCGAATGGCAGCTCCTTTTTGACAGAACAGGTTTCGGGTTTTCTTTGCCGTACTCCCAGCAGAGACCTTTATCAGTGTGAATTCTTATATCCAAGAATTGTAATACTCCATTCTCCGGTTTCTCTACGGTGAAGCGTAGTTCAGGAGCTGCTGATCTTATAAAATGCTCGAGACCGTTCAACAGGTTATCCCGGAAGGTGCACAAAAAAAGCGGTAATTGTATAAGTCAGGCATCGTTGCAGTTGGGGAACAATGCTAAAGCATTTTTAGGACTGTAAACAATTTTTTTTTTGACGGGTGAAGTGGTGTTGCGCTTGTTAGAGTGAGTCCATTAGTATCTGTTTGTTGTGGTTGTTCCGGTTTGGAGATATTCTTCCCAGGTCTTTTGGTGTTCGCGGAGATCGTTGGTCTTTGTACTCAAGATCTGGGTCTTGTTGGTTCGTGGGTGTAATGTCAGTGACACACAAAAAAGGAAAAAAAATCTTTTTGGAGAAGGGGAGGGTTTGCCTCTGTTCGTAGTAGTTGATTGAGGGGGCGTCCCATTGCATTGTCATCTTTGGTTTTTTTTGTTGTTGTTTTGTTTTGGTGTGTTGTGTCTTTGAAAGGGGCATGTCGAGTGTTCGTGTGACCTTGTGGTTGTGAGTATATAAGGATGTGGGACTGAATAAATCTTTTAGCTGCGTTTGAGACGTTCTCTTCTTCACTTGTCTCTGTCCCTTCTACTTTTAAGTTTCTGTTTCTACCCCAGTCTCGGGTTAAGTTCCAACATGGCCCAAAGAATGCCACTTTCCACCAACGTAACCTCTGACTAAACAAGCACAACAGACTCTACGTCATGCACTTCTCTTATCTTTGACCCCTTGCTTCCCGACCGCTAAACACACTGATAACCCAAAGCGCAGCAGTAACACACATACAAAAAGAAAAGAACGACCCATTGTTCCCTCTACCCGAAAACCTACAGACATAAACCTTGAAGGTCAGAACTTTTCACAGCCTAAGAAAACGTCGAAGTTCGTTGTCTAACCCAAACGACGGCTTATTAACTTGCTTTCCCGTGACTTAATATTGTTAATGACTCTTTTATCAACCGCTTAAAGTCATCTTTTCCCCGCAACTCTACTGAAGTCAAATGCCACAACGGTACACAGTTCCTTCATTTGATCAGATGTTTTGACACTTCGGAGTACGGGTCTTTTTTCTTTGTACAACGTTTGTGTTCCATCAACCGCTCATTTATACACCGTTTAGTTTGTCCAATATAACAAAGGCCACAATCAAAAGGTATCTTGTAAATGACACCCGACGAACATTCCACATCCCTTTCTCTGTGTTTTATTGCGCAACCTGAGACAGTCGAGGCAAAACGGGTCAAACGGCTCAATCTATAATCTGCAGCGCCCGAATTAAAGATTTCGCTAGAGAGACCAAGTGACGACCGTTCACACTATCTCGATCTTCAACTTAGCACTAGTTCAGGCCTTTCTTGGGAGTACGGAAAGTTCACAGCAAAACCTCTTCTTCCTTTAAATAGCTGCCGTTCTAAACATGTCAAACTGGGGATAATTCGGAATCTCATCAATTCAACAGTACAAAAGTCATGCTCAGATTTTATAGGCTCTTCTCTTCGTCGTCTCACAGAACGTTTCGAGGTTGCTGGATATCCTCAGGAACATATTTTAAAGCAGTTGGTGTATATGCTATTTCCAAAGAAGTCAATTCAGAAAAATCCTAGACCTTCAAAGCGAGTAGTCCTTCCATGTTTTCATAAAATTTCTCACAACATCAAAGCGGTAGCCAGCAGGTTTATTGTTGGCACTGCCTTCTCTACAGATTAAAGATTGAGCCGTTTGACCCCTTCTACCTCGACTGTTTCAGGTTGCGGGATAAAACACAGAGAAAGTGATGTGGAATGTTCGTCGGGTGTCATTTACAAGATACCTTTTGATTGTGTCCTCTGTTATATTGAACAAACTAAACGGTGCATAAATGAGCGGTTGACGGAACACAAACGTTGTATAAAGAAAAAAAGACTCGTACTCCGAAGTGTCAAAACATTTGATCGAATGTAGGAACTGTGTACCGTTGTGGCATTTGACTTCAGTAGAGTTGCGGGGAAAAGATGACTATAAGCGGTTGATAAAAGAGTCATTAACAATATTAGGTCGCCGGAAAGCAAGTTAATAAGCCGTCGTTTGGGTTAGACAACGAACTTCGACGTTTTCTTAGGCTGTGAAAAGTTCTGACCTTCAAGGTTTATGTCTGTAGGTTTTCGGGTAGAGGGAACAATGGGTCGTTCTTTTTTTTTGTATGTGTGTTACTGCTGGGCTTGGGGTTATCAGTGTGTTTAGCGGTCGGGAAGCAAGGGGTCAAAGTTAAGAGAAGTGCATGACGCAGAGTCTGTTGTCCTTCATTTCGTCGTTTACCCTGAGACTGGTTTTTTTTTTAGAAGAGCAAAAGTAACAGAAAAACAAACAGGTCTCAGGTTTTGAGACCTGTCTGTTTTTCTGTTACTTTTGCTCTTCTAAAAAAACCCCCAGTCTCAGGGTAAACGACGAAATGGTTGACTTCCACCAGCTAGCCTGTACTATGACTCTTTTTTTGTTGTCCTTGTTGTTTAGTCAGAGGTTACGTTGGTGGAAATTGGCATTCTTTGGGGTTCTCACCCTCCCCTCTTTTTTTTTCTTTTGTATCGAAGTGCCTATATAACCAGGTTTCGGAAAATAAAAAATGTCAGCTGTGTTAGAGAATTTTTAGTGTTGTGTCGTTTACCCGCAGTCTCGGGTTTTTTCCCACCATGTGGATAACTATATTTCTTTTTGAGAAAGGAGAAATCCACGAAGGGACGCGGTGTTTAAT
Source organism: Ixodes ricinus (assembly GCA_037355805.1). Lineage (NCBI taxonomy): Eukaryota > Metazoa > Arthropoda > Arachnida > Ixodida > Ixodidae > Ixodes > Ixodes ricinus. The sequence continues at coordinate 39,473 of JAZHYW010063693.1, read as the reverse complement.
GTTGGTAGTCTCTACTTCCATATGATGTAGAGAAGCGTGAACCGAAGCAAATACTTAGCATTTGACATACGTCTGCCTCTAGTTCACAGCCACATTCAAATAAATCATCATCATTCGAATGTCCCTTTAGTGAACGAGACGTTTTATTTATAGGAGTGTGGATTTCATCGGTATTGATTTATATACTGTCCGCTGATGTCATTTGGATTTACATGTAACAGCGGTATACTCAGGTGAGCTGCGAAGTAATGTTTGTTCCCTGACATCCGCTTTAAGCTTTTTCTTAATGCTCTTTGTAAGGCTCGGCGGGCGAGAAATACCCCACTTAGAAAATGAATTGTGGGAATAAAAGAGAGAAATGATAACACAGAAACGAGCTCTCGTTTTGCGTTTCTAGGGTTCTATTCATTAGCACCGAACGAATTGAAAATTCGAAATTCAAAGAATGACAAATTTGTAAGTTATCTTAAAATCTGGCTTGCGGGCAGGCCATTAAAGATATTACTTATATCGTAGAGGAAGATTGTGTTTGAGAGCTTAGACAAAAGGGAATATACGATGCAAAATCATAATGCAAAAAAGTAAAAAAAAAAAAAAACCGCGAACAGACCGTATTTTATTTTGCATGTTCGGCGTGTATTTTTGTACACTGAATAATTGCTGCACCGAAAAGAAATAAAAGCCCGAGAGTTCGAAATATAGAAAAACTGATTTGTTAAGATTTAGCATTTCAGCAAGTTCGTCGAGTTGTCTCGCATTTTACAGTGGTAAAATACTCATTTTTTATTTGTAAAAGCTGCTTCAAGGTAAATGCCTGTTAGTTTGATGGGAACCTACAAACAAGAAAAGTTAGGTTTAGTGTAATATTGTTCCATTTTGTTATGAGCAAGAGCGGATCACTTAAGAAAACATGTTTACAAATTTACAGCTTTAGAAACGTATAACCCTTTTATTATGTCAATATGACACTGCTAAGAACACGAGTAAACTTCCGTGCGGATGTAGGTCTGTTTAAGGCGATTCCTACGTCACTGCGTCAAGTATTAACGTAAAGTGCCATTGCGAAATAATGTGCGTTTCTGCAGAAACAATACAACTTGAACGATTCAATTCCAAATCAAACCATGGACATAATTTTCCTAGTTGCGGCGGAGGTTCCTTACATCTCGGACAAAAATCTGCATAGAGTGTTCTTATCCTTATATGGAGAGAGCGCGCGCGTCACATCGCTTTGTGGCGTATAGTACCAAGTTGCCGAAACTCGCGGCAGAAACATCTTGTTTGCCACCCATCTCTCGGTGTTTCCACAGGACGGACAAAACTACAATTTGAATTCCGCGGACCGTGCATCACAGCACTTCACGTCACCAGTTTGTAAGGTCCAACGCCGATAACCCCGAACCCAACACCACCTAAATTTGCCAAAAACCCGTGCACTCGAATTTTGACGTCATCGGAGCGAGATCGAGAGCGCGCACGAAGATTGTACACAAATGCTGTGTCGGTGTTCGGCTGATCATCGTGTCGGATCAACGCGTCGAAGGACGCTCGGCACTGGGCTCGAGTCCAATTGCCGAGTTGGCGCATCCGAGTGTGATTATGTGAGGAGGACAGAACCGAGGTTGTTCACAGGCTTTGATAACTACAGGTTGTGCTGGCGAACCTCACCGTTGGGAAAGGTGAAGCACCTTTGCTGACACTGATTTCGGCAGCGGACTGCGGTGCTTTTAGAACACTGGAAAATGCTATGTCTGGCAACCAGGGCCATCGAGAGTAAGCGTCGCATGCCTTCTTCCTCCGTCTTGACAACCGGTCACCACGCAGTGCGTTGCTAGCGTTTGGCGGATCCGTGGTATAGGTCGAGATTGAAACCGGTCCACCTTCCCTGCTACTGTTTTTTTTTTTGGTCCGTCTTGTGAATGTTTTTTTGCAGCCGGGTGGCCTGCAGTCGTCCCATTACGTGATCAATCGGTCAGCAGACTGGTCCGCCGAGCAGTTGCACCTTATCAGATGCAATGCTTAAGAAAAAGAAAAAAAGAGAGAAACCGGAAAGCGATAACAAGGCTATTCACACGACACCCCGCAGCAGACGAAAAATAGCAATAGCAAATGATTTCTTAGGGCAAGCTAACGACCGATGATCGAGATAGACCTTTCAAAAAGAGACGTCGAGCACCCGGGAAGAAAGATGTGACAGAGTTCTTCAGGGGTCGAGTGCGAACGGCTGCACCATCTAGACTACGTCGGAGGCTACTAGAAGAGTGCATTTCAGCGACCAATTCTTCCTGCGCTCGACAAAGAATAGACCGGTAAGTCATAGATCGGGAAGTCATTGCAATGCCAAGAGCGGCTTTTTCGTTTAATTTGGTAACCAAGTGTGATGACGCAAAGGGCCTTGAAATCAGCTTGCACGGTAGGCTTTGTGAACTTTTCAGAAAAATATATAATTATTACTGTATCACAATATGGGTTTATGGAAAATCTCTACGGAATTAGCTTAGCTCAAACAAAAATAGTTTAAATTGGACACATTTAAATATATAAATATCTTTTTGGTACGGATGTTGATTTTGCAAAATCATTTGTTCATTTAAATTGTATTCAGTAAACTATTTTTTTAAGGACCTCGACAGGTATGGTATTTGGAGACAGGCGTTATTGTTATTAAGAACTACATGAGACACGAGAAACAATATGTTTATTTTAGCGGCCATTCGTCGAATGTGAAAATTTATAATCGAGTTTGCTTTAGGGCAGTATCCTAGGCCCATTTAGGTTTGAAATATTTGCGACATGGTAGGTATTAGCGAGGAAGTAAATTTTTGTCTTGACGCTTACAGGTCAAGTCAAGTATGTCCAGAATCAGGAAGTAGGACTGACTCAAACCTACTTAAAATAAGTACAATTAAAGCGAAAGTTATAGACCTGAAAACAAGATTGCTGAAAACCAACCCATATTATTTTGTATTAATTCCCTGTTGAGGTTGTCAGGGCATTTAAAACATTCGAAGTGTACTTTTCCGAACATATCTCTTGAGTCTGTCATGTTGAATAAATTAAATTGAAGATAAGTCATGCAGTTTTTTTTAATGTATCGACAATGTCGTATAAACTACCATCTAGTGTTAAACTACTTCTGTATTTTTTCTCACCGAAAGTATTGTCATTTGATAACAGGGTAACCTTAAAATCAAACGCCCACAAAATATTTCAACTGCAAGACAAAAAAGTCTTTGAGGACTATTTGACATGTTGGTTTTGTCTATCACTCACAGGCATTGGTTCGCGTATTTAAAATCATGAAGATGTTTGAGTTCTATGACTTTAGACTATGTATAAAGTACAAAGTAGAACGCAGAGAACAGAGACTGCTTCATTTGCTTGGTGTCTTTGAAGACGAACAGTACAGCTTATAAAACCCGTCACTCTGAACCCTCATCAGCTAGTGGTTCTCATGCAAAGTATGGCTTTCATATAGTAAAACTAACTCTTGCAAAGTTACCTAATCTCTTGACCTTACCCACAATACACAAACTACTTGTCATGTAATCAAAATAATTCGACCTTATTTTTTATAACAAATTACAGTGATGCTAGAATTTTTACACCTTTTATTTACTACTGACCTTCTTTTGACTAATATTATATACTTTCTTGTGTTCACCCAATCTTTGTGCTATTCATAACCTCTTCATGTGTTGCCACTATTGTCTAAATGTTCAAGATGCTGGGAACCAATCACTCCTCCCCCCCTTCTCCGCCTCATTGTGTGAATGGGAAATACATATAGTTATTCTTATCACCAACAAAGAATGATTCCATCAAATTTTCAAGATTTTGAAATTGAAATTGTGCACGTTTGTGTTTCAGCTTGCGGCTAGTGTGCTGTTCCCATATTTGGGAGCGAAGATAACGTGGCCTAGTGCGTTTCCGGTGTGTTTACGTGCCTGCAGTATCGCACCGTAATGTTGTGTATCGATCAATGGTGAGTTTTAGGGAAGCGTTTTTGCACACCCGAAACGATACGACGGGATCTCCGGTACGAACTACGCATATACGAGTCTCCTGTGGCAGCGCATGCGCAGGTCGTACCGGAGGGCCGATCGTACTGTATCGGATGTGCAAACATTGTTCAGTTAACGTGGCCTTCCATATTTCGCAATAAGACCCGTGTTCTCTTCCCGGGCCGCCGCCGCGGTTTTTGCTGAAAAGTATCTCACAAGAAGGTGACACAGGCACCAAAGCACTGAGCCACACCACGGATATGTAGTAGGTATACTCAGTCCCGGCCAATGGATTCTGTTTACTCGGTACTCAAAAAGCAAGTCGAATTGGCAGAGAAACGTTGTATTGCATACAAACAGAGGGAACGGCGCATTAGCTAAGCAGTCTGCCAGTGGGGCAGCACTTTACTGGATGATTTTGTTTCAACACTTTATTAAAGTTCCGTTTATATCTTGATTCAATTGGTTTCGGCAATGTATCACGAAACTGAATCAAAGGATTGGATGCATTTGAAACACTGTTAATACTTTTTTTAAAGGGTCGTGGGGGGGGGGGGGGAGCATGCGGGCGGGTGGGGTGTCGTACGTATTTGCATAGCTACGAGTTCAGTTCTTTTTGTTTTGTTTTCAACAAGCACCTTTTGCTTGGTCCGGAAATATTACCTGCGGTACATTAAAGTAAATAATAAATAAATAGATGAATCAGCTGTGGTGACGATGGCCTTATTCCCTTCATGCATGTCAGACGATGATACACGACCCTTAACTTCTCTGTGCGCAAAGTAGAACGGTCGTGCACGAGTACATCTAACGTGCGGTATCGGTCTACAGTTCAAACAGCAACTAAAATACAAAATCACGGGCTGCGCGCAAAAGCTAAACTTTGGCCAGCTGAGTCGCCGTGTAAGGAAGATGTACACCCCATTTCACGGCAACGCAGATGTAAGCAGCCATATAGCACAGGCCCGTGAGGCAAAGGGAGCAATGGTCGTACTCACACAGTGCATAAAGGACGTCCCTTCGACTAAGTGAGGACTTTGGTTAAACTGAGCTCGAACAGCCTCCGTTCGCAAGCGCAGAGGTGGACTCGGACTCCTCAATTCTATATAAAATTCGGTGAGCTCTTAACTTTTTATACTGAATGCGGTAAATATTTTGTTTCTGGACTTTACAAAGCTTTCTAAAAAAGTCATGAAAGCTATATTAACCCAGTCCGTGCAGGTGAACCATACGGCCAGCGGGGCATAATATACGGGTAGGTATTGAGAGAAAGAGAGAAAGGAGGCCGACGAGAGCGCGCGGGAACATCAGAACACCAAGCTCTGGTTGGAATGATTAGTGGGTAGATGGAAAGGCTAGCTGCCTTGCGTCTCCTCACGCTTAGAACGCGTTCCAGTAGTGAGTAGAGACAGAAGCCTTAGCCACTAAGCTTTCCGTTATCAACTTACCATTCTAGTGAGAGCTCGGCCATCTGGCGTCCCCGCGGGCTCTCATTTCCTCCTCTCCCTCAGTTTCTACCCGTATAATGGGCTAATCGTCACTATCAGCCGGATAATTAGCTCAGTAAATCTGTTATTCTTAAATTTTTAAATTGGTGCAAATACGCATATGGTTTCAATTAGAAACGTACCGAACGTCATCGAAAACCACTAAATCGGTAAATTTAACGAGATTTTGAGCGCGTGAGGAGCGCAGTGGTGCGCTAAAGTTACCACTCGTACAACAAAAACAAAGCTAGCAATGCAAAAAAAAGAAGAAAAAAAGCGCGGAATATAAGCGCACTGGCACGTGCTTATCATCCACGTTTTCGGGTCACCTGTCTCGAGCTTGATGCACGAGTGGTAAATTTAGTGCACATTCGTGCTTCCCACTCTTTACAAATCTTTCAATATACTGATTTAGTATCTTTCGGATGACGCTCAGCAAGTTTCGAATTGGAACCATGATTGTCTACGATAATTGAGAAAGTGAACCAACACATTTAAGTTATTTAGCTGAAAAATCTTGACGATTGACCCATTATATTATGACCCCCTGGCCATACAACTCTCTGGGCGATTCCTTCCTACCCACCACCCCCACCCCTCCATTCTTTGCTTTTAGCCTAGACATCCCCACATTGTAAGCCACGGCACACGTGGTGATCATATATTTTGAAAAGCCAGTTGCTATTTTGAAGTCCAAATATCAAAATAATATAAGTGTTAGTTTGATGTCTCTGACGCCACTTCCTGAAGACGTGAAAATATTTTTATAAAAGTAATTCGACAGCCCACATCAAAAATTGTTAAAATTATTTTGGCTTTTTTTTAATTTAGGGCTAAAGAGCTTCGCGACTGGGAGGTGATCGAACGTGGCAGTCAAATATATATCCCCTTGCTTGCTGTTGTCGTTGCAGTTCAACGCGCATTTTCCGACAACAAATGTCGTGCAGTCGACTGCAGCCTTTATGACCTTTCAAATGATGGGGAATGCAAAAAACTTCTCAAAGTATAACTCAGCTATCAGGCCGCACGTAACGTTTGCTTGGTTTCGTCAAACATTACAGAATGCGGCACCGCGGTTTTTCATGATATGTTTCACATTATTTATATACACAAAGGATCTGAATCTCATGTTATTAAAAATTCAGTACATTGGACATTTACTGTCGGTAAATGCGGGCATCGTGCAAACGCAACGCACATTGCAGTGTGATCATGTTTTGCTCGGTTCGTCTGAACAATCGCTGTTCGTTTGCACCGGTCAAAAACCATGAAGGAGGCAATGTTTGCGTTCACAACACTTTATTCAACACCCCGATTGTTTCATAAACACCCCAGACCCGGTATACATGTTACACAAGAACCAAAGAAAATATAAACCACCGCGAAACCCGGTTAAAGAGAGGGCAGAGACAAGTGCATGGCGAGACTTTGTACCATTCAGGCGCGCTCGCACGGTAGTTGAGCCGTGGAGGCACGTCAAGTCGTTCCCAACTTTCATTGTTACGTAAGGTACCCATTTGCATTTGTTACGTGCAGGCAAGACAGTAAGGATATCAAGCTCGCCTTTATTGTGGATTCAAAATTTCACAAGTGAGACGCGTGCCGAAATGTCGTGCGAGAGCCCAGAGCATCGCCGCCGGGCGTCTCACGTCCGAAAGGATCAACTGTCGAGCCAGTCGAACACACACACGCTGAATAAGACATTTTTAGTGCCAAGTAGGACCGAAAGCTTTTTGGCACACGACACAGCTATACGTGACTCCGCCAACACAACACCGACAAAACCGTCAGAAACTAAACAGAACCAAACGGCTACCACTGTGACGACGATATTGACGGGAAACGTGAAAATAATAAAGCAGTTAATTTCACGTTTTACGGAAGTTACGTCATATACGCCCGAAATAGTTTTTGAGATATTTTGACGGCGGACGTCGAAATATAGCCACAGCCTTTCGTAAACACGTGGCATCCCAATGTACCCCGCGGGCCCGCGTAGGCGCTTTAGTTTCGGTTTCATCTTTTTGGCATAGAAAGAAAGGTTGGCGCTCTTGAATTAAAAATTAATTCGGCTCTATCCTGACATCCCAATCAATTGTATCTCATGAAAAGACCACTTTTCGTTTTTGGTGTGTCGGTAGCCTTTAAGTTACTAATTACCACGCTCAACAATAACTGAGTAGAGGACTAAGCAATCAACTATGAAAAATATCTGAGTAGAGTACTAAATAAAAAAAAACGTTACTTGCTCACTTTCAAGATACTTTCAAGTCAGATTCGTTCCGCATATTCAAAAAACAACTATCCGTTAAAAAAATCTACAAAAAAGCAGCCGATTTACATCGGTGAGCGAGATAACTTTTCACCCTCCTCTCCTCTCAAATTCCCCCCCCCGAATAAAAGAAAAAAAAGCTGACTTAGATTAATAACAAATTTAGAAACAAAAGCTCCTCTTTAGTGCCGTTTAGAGTCAGAGTTACCGGCGACGCGAAGCGTTATTAGCTTTTGTCGCCTGGCTCTCGTGAACGGCGAGCCGCGCCTGCAGCGATGAACTAAGGAAGCCCCGTTGGAACACTGTTGCTCTGAAACTCCCGATGAAGTGCCATGCTGTAGCGGAGCGACAGTGATCAAGAGGCCGTGTCCAGATACTCCAGATAACACTTCCTTTGAATGGAGTGTGCAGTGTTTTTGAGATAACTGATCAATTTGTTTCATTTGGAGCTTTATTAGAGGTTTGTGTTTTGTTAGGAAAATTATATAGTACTATAAAATTGATATGCAAAAAAAATGAAACACGGATTAAAAAACAAAAGAGTCGTATACCAGCTATTTGTGACAATATACTTCGACGTTGTGTAACTTTGAAAAACTGAACTCGGTTTATTGCGTCTCTATTGTGACCTTCAAATGCAAACTACCAATTTTTCGGGGGAAGAAATGAATGCAGGTCTGATCCACGTTTTGACTAATCAAGACCTGAAATTTGCTAATATATCTCTCTCTCTCTCTCTCTCTCTCTCTCTCTCTATATATATTATATATATATATATATATATATATATATATATATATATATATATATATATATATAAATGTATGAATTGACTTTATTCAAAGCTTTTTTTTTTTACTCATGTTATAATCAAACTATTTCATTCGCTTCCTCAGTCAAGAACTTAAGGCCCGTTCACACAGTTGCGTTCAGAGCGACCACTACGCTTACGAACGAATGCAACCGGTCGGAACAACGAGTTAGCCATAGCAACGAAGCGCCAAACGGTCGGTTTGTTCGCGTTCGTTCGCAATGGAAGGAGTTGAGCCGGGCTGAACTTTTTCACTACGTTCGGGAACGACGGGAGCGACCGCAACGACAGACCAATCACAGGTCGAGGAGAGCTCGGTCGCGCGCGTTGCATGCCGGTCGTGCCGGGCTCCTTCTATCTGCTAACATGGCGCCGGTGGTGATCGTCGACGTGGACGGCGTGGCGGAAGCTCATCGTTCCCCGTTAAAGCGCTATCCTTGGCTATGAATTTTCGCCGTGTGTCGTTATGATAACCCAGCACGCACTAGAAGGGAACATCCACCTACTCGTGCGGCGATCTCGTGGCGGCCTCTCAAGACAGCAGAAACGCCCGTGCCGTCGGTCTGTTTGTTTGCCTCGACTACAGTGGTGCTTTCTTAGCATTTCTGTGTCATCGAGCATCGCCCGGATGTCTTTTTTGGCGCATTCCATGCGTGTGCTCAAGTTCAAGGTATTACTGGTGCGTACCGTATAAAGGATGCGAATTTTCACGCGTTTTCATCACCCGAGAAAGGTGATTAGTGTTAGAAATCCTGAACGCTCACAACGTCTATCTGATCACGAAATTATATTTCTACGTTGCTATATCGCTGCTAAGATTACATCGTCTTTTATAATCGTAGAAAAGGCGTGTGGCGAGATTTGTACTGTTGGCAAAGTCGTGTATTAAAGTCGTGATCGTGCCAGACGGCGTACTGGCATCTTTTTGTTTTTTAAATGCACTACCCTGCAAGCCTATCCTGGAAATATAAATAAAGCTTGAGGTCATAAAAGACGGTCTGTCTATTTTCTGTTACGCAAGTGAGTGTCAGCGCGTCCCCTTCTTTTTAGAGGCACCGCTGAAACAGCTGACGGCGGCGGAGAGACGGTCGCCGTGCTGCCGACCCGCTGCGCTTGTTGCAGTGGTTGCAGGAGTGTACGCGCGGCGCAGAGCGGTCGTTCCGGTCGCTCCGGTCACAACGGACGCAGTCGTGGTTAACGGGTTCATTGCAGATGTCTGAACCAGCCTTTACACACCTATTGTAGGCGCACAGCAGATCTTCGTGACTGTGCGCCGTAGCCGAAACCTCCGGCTGCTCCGGTGAGGACTTCGCGTCGGGCTTCGCCATGTTTGTAAGCGTAGCTGGTTGCTTACTATTGGCTAGGAACAAGAGCTGAAGCTCGTTTCTCATTGGCTGTTGATTCGTGTGGTTGCATGCGGTTGCATGCGTGTGTACACGTCGCGCACCGTTGTCATTGAAGCCGCAGCGGTTGCATTCGTTCGTAAGCATAGTGGTCGCTCCGAACGCAAGTGTGTGAACGGACCTTTAGTTAATCGCGAAAAAAGAAAGTTTACCTATCATGCCTGTTTAAGATTATTTCACCATTTGTCTTCGGCGTTATCCACTTGAGAACCGAGATGCGCACTGCTACAAAAAGCAGCTCGCACAGTAGACACTAATCGTGCGAATAGAATACGCAGCATGCGTTATATCTCAGTCCGTATCTAAAGCGTATGTGTGTGTAATTCTTAGGTTCGTCTTAGTTTGGTCACGCAAACACACGCACACGCACACACGCATGCACACACGCCCACATGTGCGCGAACACGCACGCACGCGCACACACACGCACACACACACACACACACGGACGCACGCAGGCACGCACACATACACACACTAATCGTACGAATAGAATACGCAGGATGAGATATATCTCAGTCCGTACCCATATGAGCGTATGCGTGTGTAATTCTTAGGTTCGTCTTAGTTTCGTCAGTACACGTATCGCACAGACACAGACACAAACACACGCAGACGCACGCGCACGCGCACACATGCACGCACGCACGTACACACGCATGTACGCACGACACGCACGCACATGGACGCACGCACACACACACGCACACACACCCGCGCACGCACGCACACACGCAAGCACACGCTCGCACACACACACACGCACGTGCACACGCACGCACGCACGCACACACACACGCACGCACACACGCACACACGCACGCACGCGCACGCGCACGCACGCGCACACACGCAGACACGCACACGAATATGAGGACTGAGTAATATAAATTACTCTGCTATATTCAACGGGAAAATTGCCGGAGATATTTATTGGATTTACTCGTTCAACTCTTTTTCCTAACGAGCGTAACACTTGAAAGTCGAAACCGACCCTACGACACAGTCTGCATTAAAATAACACTGGTCTCCGATAGGCGAGGCTGCCGCAAAAATACGCAGTAATGTCTGATCTCCGTTTACTTCAATACAGGCATTATGTACGCTTTAAAGTGGAAGGGATAAACAAAGTCTCCTTCCCACTGTTTGTAACCTTCACATAATATTATTGACGGAAGAATCAAAACACGCAGAAACGCTCACGGCGCCCTCCAGATCGGAGCCGCCAGAGGTGGTCTACTTTTTTCTGACTAATATTCCAAGACACCGATATGGGCAAAGATGAACCCACACCAAATATGCGTTGGTGTCATAAACACTGGTATCCAGAAAAGCAATCGCCTGTCGTGTGAACATCGTAATGAAGGGGGCTAACGTAATAGCCAAAAACAGATGTGAAGATCAGTTATATGAATGCGTCCGTGTACAGCTGCCTCAAAGCGTTTTATACATTTGTTTTTGATCCCTTCTATTGCAGCATCCAGGTCTCAAAAGAAGATGAAGGGGCAGATGAGTGCCTACCTGTTTCTTCTCGCTTGCGCGGCACTCGCGGCTGTGGCTCACGCTGTCGACGACGGGCAAGGACCCGTCGTACACACGACGGCCGGCTGTGTGAGGGGATTCCGTCAGCTGCTAAATGGAAAAACCGTGAATTCCTTCACTGGGATTCGGTATGGCAAGGCCCCCATTGGGGCCCTTCGCTTCCGGGAGCCACAGCCCGCTGAACCGTGGACCGGTGTCGCGGACGCCACCAGACCGGCTCCAGCGTGCACACAGGTCAACATCGATCCGTGGTCGATAGCTCAAGGTGAGGCTTAATGACTCTCCCTTACCCCCTCGCATGATTTGGTTTCTGCACCGACAGAAATCACCATCCCTTTGAATCCGTATTATTTATTTGTGCGCCTTCGAATATTTTAGGTGCTGCGGGTGTCTCAAAAGTATCCTGCAATTAGTAAGAACGAAGCAGTGCGATGCAGTTTGCAGTTTGAAACGTTACTCATGTCTCACTCTGCAACCGGGCGAATCTGAACTTCGAAACTTCGAACCGGGCTAAAGCTATTTACCGAGATAAGGAATGCAATGTAACTTTTCAGTGGCATTTCATTTTTTATTTAATTTAATTTATTGGACCCACAAGGGCCATCTCTTGAGGGTATTACATAAGGGGGCAATAAAAAACTATGATGTAATAAAATAAAAAACAAAAAATAAAAAGCACTCTCCGGATAAACCTAATTGTAAAAAAATTACAGAAGAGATTGGTAATCAAATTACACCTAGCAAAAAACAATAACATTGTGTATTTAATATTCCCCGAGGCAGTAATTGAAATAATCGATTCTATGAGACCGTTCTAGTTCACTGTCGTGAGTGGCAGGAATGAATTGTTAAATGCGGAAGTCGGATATGCGCTGAAAATCGTAAGAGTTCTTAAGGCGGCGAGACAACCGTGCACAATTATTTAGTAATTGAATTCTAGCAGTTGCATGAGAGTTATAAACATTATGGGGTTAGCAAAGATTTATACCTTGCGGCGTGCTTCAATAGAGGATAAATTTAGGCTTGTTTTCACTGCAGTGGCACTAGTCGTAAGATCATAATTAGAAGAAAAAAATAAATGTAGCGGGATGATCGGTTTTGAATTACTTCAAGCTGAGTAATTAGGCAATTATGGTGGGGTTTTTCAGATTGCAGCAGCGTATTCTAATTCTGGTAGAATAAAGGTCGTGTAAAGCAGTTGTCTGAACAGTTATGGAGGGCGGCACTCAGGCAGACGTCTAATGTAGCCAAGGTCCTTTCTCTTTGCGTCCAAGCAATTGATGGTTTTGTGGTTAACCCATATCATATCCGAAGTTAGGATGACACCAAGATATTCGAATTTATGAACTCTTGATGATCTTGTCTCCTGGAGTGCACTGCGTGGATGAAGGGACTCTCTAAAAGTCTGACTAGTTCGTGTTTAGATTTATTTAGTGATATAAGCCAGTTGATACATGAATGATAAATTTTAACGGGGTCTTTTTGAAGGAGCGTCTGGCTATATGGTGTAGTGATTTCGCGATGCAGTATTCAGAAATTTGCAAAGATACGCATGTTCGAAGAAACCGAGTTTCGAAGGTTCTTCACGAATATTAAAAGAGAAGAGTACCAAAAATAATGCCCTGAAGTATACTAGATGTGATGGCAATTAAGTTAAAATCATGCCCATTTGACACCGTGTTATGTACAAGCGAAGCAAGAAAACTGTGTATCAGCAATATATCTTAACGATCTAGATGAAGACGACAAAGTTTTGAAATTTGACGAAGATGTTGAATGCAGTTAAAAACTTCGAAAAAGACTAAATTAAATAAATGTTGTATCCGTTTCATTGCGAGATTGAAGTACATGATGAAGGTCGTGTGTAAATTTCAAAGGTTGTTTTTTCGCAAGAATAACCAATGCGTCCTCTCCAACTGGAACTTTGAGACTGGAAGAAACGTGAAGAAACTTAATGAGAAGCACACCCTTTGGATCACATGAAGGCAGAGCAGAATAAGCTTAAACAAAGCTTGAGAGGGGCTCAATAACTCCGTGATGACAACAAACGAATGTAAGATAGCTTTACTTGACATTTTAAGCAGTGTTGTACACGTTCCTCTGAAACAGCAGCGAAGGTTCGTTCCTCGTTTCTTGTTAACGTTGAAACGAAGTCCAGTTAAAAGTTCCCCAGTGGTGAAAGAAAAAAAAAAACGTTCTTGTTACATCTTTGAGATTGAAAGGCATTCGTACCTTGAAGTTCCATTTACGTATTTTAATAACATGTTGTATTGGATAATTGGTAGTTGAAATAAAGCGAGTGAAAATAATAACAAAAAATTACATTATTCGAATTACACATGATGAGTCGACACGATCTCATTTGTTCAAGTGTTTTTGTTCGACTATACTGCCGCCCGCAGAGCCGAGAAAGCAACGCTCGGTCACGGTCTTCTAGAAGATTCTCATTCATTCTCGCACTAGTTGTAACTTTCCCCTTGCTTTGTTGTTCTCGAAAGTGCCAGTTCATCCTCGCCCCGAGCGCGCGACGCTCGAACTTTCTTCGCCGAACTTTCGAGATAACGACGCACTCTAGATAAGCAGCCGCCCGCGACCTTGTCGAGTCAGTGTCGCTCGAGCTCTGTTTCGCCGCCGAATCGCCGCCTGCTTGTCTGCTACCTCGACGTTCTTTCCTTACTTATTTTGTTTGGCACAAGTTCGCCTATTAAACCGTTATTTTTGAGTTCACTGCTCGTCTTCGTGTCACCTCCGTTCGTGACAATACGTTATTTTTGTTCGACTATACTCCCCGTCCCGTAAAATCATGATGACAGATGTTGGCATATTCGCTAGACCTAAATGCCGAGACAAATTCGTGCAAATTGTTAGATAAATACGCAAAAATGAAGCTCTGTTCCCCTTGCCGTTCTCTCGAAGACGTAACGAGTTCCCGTTCCAGTTCCACCAACGCAAGAGGAAACGGCGGCGTTCCTCGGTTCATCTCGAAAGAAAGGGTTCGAGGAACGTCGTTCTTCGCAACTCCGTTCCGTACCACACTGATATTAAGCCCACTTACAATTTTACACAGAAATACATCTGCGCATTAGGTTTTCAATCAAAACGTGTCCAGTTTAAATAGAGCTCACATAAACCATGTGTCTCGAATATAAATACCTTTTTCAGACAGCCCTGTCCATACCGAAGACTGCCTGTTCCTGAACGTCTGGAGTCCGGCGAGTAGCAACAATGCTTCGAACCTGGCGGTTATGGTGTGGATCCATGGTGGCTCATCATCTTTCGGCTCGTCGTCTTTGAAAATCTATGATGGTGCACTGCTGGCAGCTTTCGGTCATGTCGTGGTCGTTTCCATGAACTACAGGCTAGGATCATTGGGATTCTTTTATGGAGGCACAGAACATGCCCCCGGAAATCAGGGGCATCTTGACCAGGCGCTTGCTTTGCAATGGGTAAGGGACAACATAGCCGCTTTCGGCGGAGATCGAGAGAGAGTGACCCTTTTCGGTGAAAGCTCAGGTTCAATCTCCGTGGAGTTCCACCTTCTTTCACCAATCTCCAAAGCACTTTTTCAGCGGGCTGTCATGCAAAGCGGAGCTATGTGCCGTTATGCGTCGAGGGCCAGTGACCCCAGGCTACTCACGAAAGTACATAGGATGGCCATGTACCTGAATTGCACCAATACCTCGGAGCCCGACTCACGTCTCCCCGAGAATTTGATCGAGTGCTTGCAACAGGCAGATCCTGTGCATGTCAGAGTAGCAGAAAGATTGGTTTGTCCCAGTAACTTATGCTTCGGTACAGTCTTTGGGGTGCCCACCCTCGCTAATGATCCCTGTGCAACAGAGTATCAAGGAAACAAAGACATATTGATAGGTCACGTGGTTAACGAAGGTGGAGGTATCGTTTCCGGCATCTTTCCGGGTGTGTTCCGTGCTGACTGGCCCAAAAACTTGACGAAAATTGAGACGTTTCTTTTACTAGCGCCTTTGCTATCTCCTCCGAGTCCTCAACTTTTAGACGAGCTACATGACCTTTATACACGTGATCTTGGAGACAGAGACTTTGAGAAGCTGAGACGAGCGGTTCAAGATGCTTGGGGCGACAAGATCATAACGTGTTCGTCAAAAGAAACTTCAATGAGGTTGGCAAGTAATAGAGATTACTCAGTCTTCTATTACATATTAAACCACACATCTTCGAGTTCGCCCAAGAAACCCTGGTACGGGATGACACACGTTGACGATGTTCTGTATATCTTTGGAAGGCCAGTTGTGGAGAAGGCGTCTTCCGATGACCAGACGTACAGCAAGAAATTGATGGAATTGTGGACTTCATTCGCTAAGCATGGGTAAGTGAACGGTGTGTATTTTCTTTTGTATTAACATTTTTGTTTGCACACATTTTATGCCCCGCTCCTTTCGAAACCCGCAGGGATGGCAATGTGAATTCTGCTATTTCCTTTCCCTGCGCGGGGTAACCAAGAGGGACTTTCTTTTCTTGGTTAACTTTTTTGTGTTCGTAGGCGAAAACTAGTGGCAAAGAAGGTGGAAACAAAAGAAAATCAATAGTAAACGATCAGGAAAATTAAAATTAACACAAATCAGAGGTATGGTGTAACGACGTCGTAGTCCGGTATTTGTGATTACATTTTGTTTACAGTACAATTCATTTTATAATTACTTTCGCATTTTACAGCTTCCTGGTGTTTTCTCATTTGAATCAATACTGTAACAAATGTGGTATAGTTGTTAAAAGTCCAAGGTGATTATTTTTCAGTATGATAAACGTTGGCAAACCTAACGTTAATTAGGCTCAACCAGTATCGTAGGCGTTACCGGAGAACAAAACACACGTTACTCGTTACTTGAAAATAAGAAGTATGCGTTACCGTTCTATGTTACCTCGGAATAAAATGAACGCGTTCCGTTACCAATAAAAAGTGAGGCACGTTACTTTTGCGTCACTTTTTTAAATTTTGAATGAACGTGTATTTTTGTTTTTGACTTTACAGGTATGCATAAAGTCCATCTTTCAAGAAACATTCTGTTCATGCAGAAACTGAACATAATTACTTTGTCTTTTTTGCGGTTTCACCTAAATACTGACCAAAAAACACAAAACACAAAGAAAACGCAAAAAGCTAAAAAATCAAATAATTTTTGGTTTAAAGTACTACTAAAAAATTCAGTGTAATATCTTCTTAAATTTTGGGAAGAGGACTCAACAAGTAACGTAACTCGGTTACCCGTTACTACGAAATAAGTAACGCAAGTGAGTTACCCGTTACTGTTTTCAAAAAGTAACGAGTACGTTAAGCGTTACGCAAAGGAAGTAACGCGTTTCCGGTAATGACATTACTTGTAACGCGTTACCGCCATCATTGTGCTCAACTAAAGGGTCTTCTAGTGCTCCGAGGCTCATGGAATTGAGAAAGATATAAAATATTTTCCCTTGGGTCTCTAAATATTCGTCGCACGCTAGGAATACCTGTTCTCCTGGTTTTCTCGGCACGCGATTGAAGTTATCAAAGTCGATAGTATTTATCCGGACGTATAGATCCGTGTTTTGGCAGCACGTATCCATAGTAGGCCACGTGTGACACGTACACGATGTTTTGTACTTGCTACAAATTGCGAGAGCATATTTTACTAAAGCATATAACAACATTTCTTGGGTACCAGCATATTGTCTCTCCTCAGCAGCATGACTTTAGGAGCGGCCTCTCGACAGTCACTCAGCTTTCTGAAAATTTGCATGACGGGACTTTCGGTAGTAACAACCTGAAGCAGGGTGACTTATTACTAATCGAATATTCAAAAAGAGTTCGACCGCGTCTGATACAGCAAATTAATTACTGAACTAAAACAAAAACATGTCACATGGGAGGGACCCATTGTCAGCTGGATAAAAAACGATTTGTCAAATCGTTCTCAACTCCTCCAACATAAAAAAGGGGTATCAGAGACCGTCAGAGTTATTTCCGGCGTCCCAGAGGGCTCCGCCCTGGACCCAGTTCTTTTTCTTCTCATCATAAATGACAGAACTAACAACATTCCCGTTAATATTCGTCTATTCGCTGACGATTGTATAATATACCGGGAAATGAACTCCTTTGACGACTCTATAGCTCTGAATAACGCATTTAATTATAAATGACTGGAGCTCTGACTGGCAGATGACTCTTAAAACGTTAAAACACCTCTTTGCATGTCTGTAACAAGAAAGAAAAAAAAAACTAATTCTAAACTTCCGTACGGCCTAAATGAACTAGCACTTTCACGTTTTAATCAGTGTAGATATTTGGGTCTAATAATCACCTCCGTCTTACGTTGGAATTGTCATGTCGTCTGTGTAACAACACAAGCTTTCAAAAATCCCATGCCCTTGAAAAGTCCACTGAAAGGGACACTAACACCCCTAAAATATATTTTTTCCATTTTTTAAGCGATTCAATTAAGTGTCAGAAGACTACCCGATGAATATTTTGCTACGGAGTCGCGGTATGCTGTTAATAAAGCCAAGAAACGCAACTATACGAAACCGAAACCGAAACGTGCGCAAGGAGGTCGAAGAAACATAGAGGAGGAGAGTGTGCCGGAAGTCACGTGGCTACACCCGACCGCGCTTTTTTCGCCCTCCGTTTTTTTTTCTTTTGCAGCAGATGACGTGGGTACCGTTTGCCGTGCGATTGCTTTGCACTTATGTTTGTTCCGCTTGCTGTTCTGCACTTCAAGATGATTTGTTTTGTACATTGAAGAGTGGAAAATGAGCAGTGAGTGCCCGTGGTGAATACCCATGATCGGCTTCAAAAGAATGCCCCCAAGATGTTGCGTGAAGAGCCGCCTCACAGGTTCGACATCGAAAGCGGCATTGTGCGGCAGAGTCTGTACAATTTTCCGAAAGATCAAGGGACCAATGGCTGGCTGCAATTCCTGCAGACCAGTTACGGGCACCTCGGAAAGCGGACACTACCCGATTTATGTGCTCCTTGCATTTTGTGCAAAGTGACTACATTAAGTTCGTAGGTGTCAAAGAGCGAGTCCCATAGGATTTAATTCAGCAACGTTTCGGCTACAACATTTTTCTTTCAGTGATATTTGTAATAAAGAAATGTAAAAATATATCAAAATGTTTCACGAAAAAAAAAGGAAATAGTTCGCTCACTTTCGGGATTGAACCTGGGTCCGCTGCGCGTGAAGTGGACACCTTTCCACTGAGCTACTCAACAACTTTAAAACAGTCGGTTTTCCTAACAACATACACTTGTGGATGTCCTTGGGCATAGGCAGCTTCCTATCGTGGAGCTCGAAGTACGATAGTTTGAACATCGTAATGTTCAGGCACAAGAAAGGAAGCTCCTCGTTCGCAATAATGCAGCCGGCCTACCTAAAGGTCGGAACGTTTGCTGCCAATTTTTCTGCAGCAAAGGCACTCCCAAGGTTCGAAGTTGGGCATAACCACGGATTGGCCACCTACGCGCCTAGTAAAGGAATCGTACACAGACATATTCAACTAGAAGTACGTATTTCGTGCTTCACGTTTGCGCGTTTTTTAAGCTCTTGCCAATTCGTGTTCGTAAGATAAGCGAAGTCTTCAGCCACGAGAAAGGGCGACGACTCGGCGACGTCTTCGTGAAAATCGGCTTGGTGGTCGGGCGTGTCGTACGGAAGGAATCCTAATCGTTTTCATCGGTTCAGAATTTCTCTTTCGAAGGAAGACAGATTCGCCGGTACCGCTTACAACCGTTCTGAAGTTGAGATCCCACGCCCGTCGTCCGCCGCCATCGCCGCCCAGCCCGCTAGTTCCACAATACGCGATACGACGATCTTGTTGAGAATTACGCAGTGAAGGCACAGAATGCTTCAGTTGTCTGTGCAACGTTTTTTTTCAATCAACGTATTCGCAGATTTTTAGAAGCGCCCGAAAATGGGCTTAATTTTTTCTGTTTTTTAATATTGAGTGTATGCCTTCAATGGCCCACCTCTTTGATTTCACTTGGTGGTTGTGTCTAAACCTTAGAAAACGGCCCATGACCACGCCGAAGAGGGTGGGCGCAACTCAAATCGGCCAGTTCTCGATCGGCGGTTCTCGGGCGGAAAGAAACCGAATTTCGAGCCGCCAATTCGGTTCTGGGTTGTGAGGCTCCCATATGTCATGTACAACTAAAAACCTCGGCGAGCATAAATACCCTGGCAGTGTCACTTTAATAGCTACGACTGCCACACAGCTCCTGGCTTACACAAGTCTAGTTTGCCCTATACTAGTATACGCTATTATTGTTCGGTTTCATCACACAAAACTAACATATCCAAACTAAATGATACACGATGTATGACAATTGGATTTATGTACAATAAATACATGCGCACGAACTCACAACCTAAACTTTTTAAGAGCAGGCCTTTTAACCTCAGCAAGCAAAGCTAAACAGCTTATGCTAAAAGTCTTGTACTGTTTTCTTCAAAATACCTTTAAAATTGATAAATCCAAGTATGTTACGTTTTCTAATACTAGAGAAACCAGGCATAAGCACAGTACTACCTTGTCTGAATATTCCTCCTTCAAGAACTAGTTTTTTGGTACTATTATCCCCCTAAGTCATCAGAGAATGGAACACAATTGATTATTTCATCACTAACAGCGCCACAATAACCCGATTCGTAGCACATCTAGATGCTTTGTCGGGAAAAATGAATGATGTAAGGTTTTTGTTTTGTTTTTTTGTCATTGTATAACAAGGGCTCGTTTGCTTTGTTTTTATTGTATCTTTGCAATAGATATGAATTCAGATTTTGTTCATTTTTTAGACACTGTTCATTAACATTTATGTGTACGTTTTGACCTTGAAGTGACAATTGTGATGCATGCAATTTTCTTGTATGTTGTGTCCTTTCCTGCAAATGTCCCTCTTGAGACTGGCAGTATTTTAAGATAATAAATAAATAAATAAATTTAACAATGCAAACTTGAAGAGACATGTACCGCATGACATATGATTATATTTTAACTACCCTGGAGGATTTAGTGTAAGTGTAACCCTGAAATGCCTTTGTTTCTGCAGAAAACAACATCTCGTGGAGGCGTACCAGTGGCCCCAGCTTATGCCTGGTAACTTCGCTGCCTTGAAGATCACGAACAGACCGCCAGAGCAAACAACGCTCAACTTGGGTGATCGCTGCCGTTTCTGGAGTCGGTTGCATCTGCATCACAACCAGTCTGAGCTCTCGTAAATTTCACGAGAGATGTCGGTCGGTTCAAAAACGAGGCTGATTTGTGCGCGAATATAATAAAGTTTCTGAGGTCCTAGGCAATATACGAAGCAATGTGGCGTATTTAGCTCGCAAGTTCGTTCTTCTGAGAACGTCCAAAGATAAAGCGAACGAGCCTCCGACATCTGCGAAGAGAAGGTAAGCAAAGTGAACAAGGTTCATTGCGTGTATTACGTATATAACATATATACATATTTATAAAGTTTCTATGCTCACAAGTAGCAATTCGAGGATAGAAAAATTAAATATTCTTTTAAATTATCTTATTCAACCTTATAAGTTTCCTGGAGTAGTGATTTTATTGGAGATATATTTCACTGATGTAATAATGTTTCATGAGCAGTTGATGCAGGTTTCATGAGCAGTTGATGCAACACTGGATTCGATTGACCCGTTGCAAGCGCCTACAAGTGCTTTTGGGGCACTTAGTGTGCGTAAACAAAAGGACGAGACAACAAAAAAAAATACTCGCCTTAGGAAATATTTTACACCCGAAGTGTGGTTAAATAGATGCCTTTGTTCGTTGTAGTTTCTTTTCTTTTTAGTTTGAGTTTGGCCGGATGGTTAGAAATTGCATTGTTTTAGTAAACGTTTATTTGGAAAAAACAAAAACACATTCAACTAACGAAAACTCATTTAATTGTGTTCTCGTGTCCATTTAAAGCGATTCCTACTATGGTGGGAGTAGTTGTAAGGTTGTTGTCCCGGACCTCGATGGGAACCCTGGAGGTGTCTACCGTCGAGGACCGGGGGACCGTGGAACGATGCTGGCTGCTGGAGAGCTGGCTGTAGGCGGCGAGGACTCGGGACAGGGACGACCAAGACTGCTTTGTGTTCGATTAAAACACAAAACTTTACTTGCACTTTTCCGGAGTACACGATACAAACAAACAACTGGGAATAACTGGCCTCACAGGCTTACGATCGCGAGACACGAAGTCAGGTGTCCTACCGCGCACAGTGAGGGCGATGGCTAAGTAGCCGGCGAACAAGGGCTGCCGCGTGCGGCAGGTAACGCGGCGAACCGCGGGAGGAGAACCGTCAGGGGCTCGCAAGCCCGTTCCAACTCGAGGCTCACACGCTCGGTCAGGGCTTAAGACAGTGCGCCGGAAGCCGCTCTGTCCAATGAGGGCCTCGTCTGCATCCCATTGGGTTGAGGCCCCGACGCACTCTCGACCTATCGCACGAGAGTTCGTTGCTGTTGCCGAGGTGGTCATTAAGATCGGGCCCTGCGGTTGAGAGTCTAAACCCCGATATGTTTATGTTCCGAGGAAGATCTACTGGTTCTCGGTTTAGGCGAGAATCGTCGAAACGTGCCCCGCCAGCAAACGTCCTTTCCCCGGAGCGCGGGCAGGAGCCTCAACGTAAACGGAAGGCGCGCCTGGGAAGCCGTTTCGTGGAGAATCCCACGATGCCGGGTCCACGCCGGCGCGTATACACCAGTTGCGCCCGGTGCCTCTCGAGTCGAAGTCACGAAACACTGGAACATGACCCGAAGTCTTCGAGGAAGTCGTTCGAGCTTGAGACGCGGCCCAGTTTACGAAATGGCGCGCCAGCCGATGATAGCCGCACTCCGGTGCCTGCCCCGAACGCCCGCGTAGATTTGTGTGTCTGGAGCCCCGGGTAAGAGGCAAGGCCCGCGGGCAACGACCCCCGTGGGGGATATGCAACTCCGTTCGTAGTAGACGGAACAAAGTAAGACACATGCAAGCGCTAAAGCAAAACGAATGACCGAGGCTCAGCGCAACATACCGATAAGCTAAAACTAAACGCCGTCTTGGCGGCGCGCGAAATTTGCCACCGCCTCTACAGTGGGTAATATAGAAATGCAAAGTAAACCCATTCGAAAACTCAAAGAAATGAAAGCCCTAAAGTTAGTTTTCTCCATTTGAAGTTGAACATTGAAACACACGGGAAAAAAATCAACTGGGGTATTTCATTTGCAGCTTTGTTAAAATGCAACAAATCGTCGATCCTGCAAAGATTATAATTGATATACTTCAGGATATTTCATAATCACGTTCATTACTTTAAATATCTTCAAAAATGAAACACTAAAACTGCTACAGTAATACCACAAACCCGAGTGATGACAATGTTGTTTGCCAATATAAAAATTTAATGCTCATCTTAATCATTTCTTTAAAAGCAAACACTGATAATAGCATTTGGCTTATCACGTGTTTTAACGTAATGCAGCATCTTAACGTATCTCGTGCTTTTAAATAATGCACCACACCTTATGAACTCTTAGTACACCGATTCCCCCAAGCCGCCTCGGTGCCTCCGAGGCAAAGCCTGCAGCCTACAGATTTACTGTGAGCGAGCTCGAACCCCGGCCGATGTGTCCAAAATCTGACTGAGGAGGATTTCAAAGAAGGCGCTCTGCTGCCGATATTTTGGTTGGATGTAAAAAAAACTCCTGAGGTGATTGAAATTAATCCTCAGTCCTTCGCCGGGGCGTACTAGAGGCCTTCCATCGGTTCGGTGGACTGACACCTAAGCACCCATCAAATCTTGTTTAAATTTTCTGTCAAGTGAATGGTCAAAATCAGAAAAGTTTACCTGAACTTTTCTCTTGAACAAATCGCTCATTTTACCATCACAATATGCACATAAGAAACGAACGATACTTTATACCAGAAAGAAGATATGAAACCCCTTAAACTAAGCAGAGGAAAAAAAAATACTCAAAACGTTTTAACCGACGTGTGAGTAAATTTTGCTTGAGCGGCACATGAGCGCATAAACATACGTAATTCTCGCATTTTTTAGGCCTGCTATGGATTCAAGTGCGTTATGGTCTTTTTTATGTTTTATTAATTAAACAACATAATATGAAAAAAAAATAGTCGTTCTTATTTTTTATTTGGGGGTACGTTTGATGTAAAAATTATGCGAATAATCTAGACTACGCGAATAATGGAACGACAACTGAATAAAAAACAATATATTTCTTAGTTCTTTTTTGCAAGAAACAATATCGCTTCCAGGTTACAATAACCCCTGATGAAAATATCGTATTGTTTTAACCTCTTAATTACGCGAAGACATCGTTAAAACTGATTTTTACCCGAGTTCTTGGGTTGCTGATAGATCTTCTTGGGATAAGCGTTTATTGTATATACGATTAACTGAAAAGCAGCTATTTATGCATTAAAATGACATCAATATTTTATTGATAATATTTTCTATGGATGCAACTCTACTCCCGGAAGTTGGTGCAAATAATATAACGTGATGATCCAAAGAGCGCTGCACAAATACCCTCTTAATCCGACGTATATCTAAGCGCTAAGTTTAGACTGCCCTCCTTCGCTTCGTTGCCTGGCGCTTTAAAATTAACAAATCGATAAAAAATGAATGACTTGAAATAAAATTAAATAAACCTAAAAAGCACAGTTACTCTGGTTTTAGGAAGTATTTGCACCTACTGCTGTTATTTGTAGAGAGAATAAATTTGCAATATCTCAAAGTGAAAATCCTCATTAGAGGCACACACCTGTAGCACTATTTTGTAGCTTACAAATTTAAAGCCGAAACATACATAAAGTGACGATAAGACGGAACGCTTATCGTACCAAGCGGTACATCTCAACGTGGATTACTTAATTACAAATCGAACTACGCACATCATGTTCGTAGCTTGACAGACGTTTTGTAAATTCATCTAACATAATCTGAATAAGCGTTTCTGAATTAAATATAAAGAGAAAGCGCCTCATAATCTATAGCGGTCTAGGGCAAAGTTACTGAAACTGGAGAGAAACGTTTAGTTGGCGACTTTTGCGACAGTTGCCATGCTGCACAAAAAAGAAAATAAAAGCACGTGATAAGGATGTCGTTTATACGACACCGCGTAGACTTGAGACGAAAACGGCAGATGCCATGTTGGGCTGAGTTAATGACCGATTTGAGATAGAAGCCCTGGAAGCGCGACATCGAGCAGCTAGGCAAAAATAGCACACAGAGTTCTGCCGACGTCCAGTGCGAACGGATGTAGAATCCAGAAAGCTCATTGCGAAGTCATTACAGACTCGCCGGTGTCGTAAACCAGAGTACACTTTTCAGCGTCCAATCGTTCCAGCGATCGACAAAGAATAGACCGGTAAGGAACCTCTTTCAAATTGTAACTAATGCCAAGGGCTGGCTGTTGTTCTGGTTCGCTGGTCAAGTGTTGTGGTTAAGGGCAACTCCATTCAAGTATTAAGTTTTTGGTTTTAAAACTATGCACGTTCGCTTTCGAGCTAGCGGCTAGTGTGGTGTTTCCTGTTTGAAGGCGACCATACCGTGTCATTTTTCGAGTTTATGTGGTTTAGGAGCCCAGACTATAGCACTCTACCGCTGTTAGTCAGTGATTGCGTGTAGCCTCGACTATCTGGCAACATGACCTGCCTTCATCTCGTGCCAAAGACGAGGTTTGTTTTGGCTAAGAGGGATCTTCCAGGAAAATTATACAACTACCAAAACACATGGACACGCCATGAACATAACGCAGTATTGTACTACTATACAATATTGGAAAACGGCGCGACTGAGACGAGGAAAGAAAGACGAAGAGAACACAAGACAAGCGCTGTCCTGTGTTCTCTTCGTCTTTTTTTCCTCGTCCCAGTCGCGCTTTTTTCAACATGAACTCTTACCAACTTGCTGCAGTTATCTATCCCTAACAATGAAATACAGTAGAATACAAATTTTATTTCAATTTTTAACTTATTACAATCTATGCCCACATAATTAAGCCTATTATGTTTGTGCGTGGGATGCAGCAGGTACATACTCAGTAAACCCACAGTCATGTTAAGAAAAAAAATTGTGTCTCTGGCATTGTACAATAGTTTCATTTTAATAGTACATATGTTAAACTATCTTTAAAAACTAAAATAAAAACATTAAAAACATTGTGATATCAAGGGCAGTTTCAACGTTTATTCACAATCTGAGGCGGATCAAACTCTAACTAAATCACCATAAAATTATTTATTACGATAGACACAGTCAGAGGGGTGATCCGCTTCTTAATTCAGATATTCTTTAAACGTAATTAGTTACATTTCTTACTTTTCAATGATTCATTTTTAGTTAGTTTTCATATTCTGTGCGGGTTTTTGCATTGAGCTATATATCTTCAGGCAATTCGGTAAAAACTTTAGGCTCGTAGAATTTTCTTGTTGCATCTCTATATTTCGTTTTTATTTATGATTCTACATAAAAAATAGGAAACGGCACGCCAGTCGTACGCCGGAACAAAAACGACGACCGCCTGTGGGGCAGCCATTTCTGGGGATAAAATTCTTGTTTCTACACTGTA
The DNA here is from genome assembly GCA_037355805.1 of Ixodes ricinus. Classification (NCBI taxonomy): domain Eukaryota; kingdom Metazoa; phylum Arthropoda; class Arachnida; order Ixodida; family Ixodidae; genus Ixodes; species Ixodes ricinus. The sequence goes on along the minus strand of JAZHYW010063693.1, from coordinate 13,377 downwards.
TATTTCCAAATGTACCTGGTTTCAATTTTTTAGGAACTTTTTGGCAAAACGATATCTACTGGCTCGGGAGCAGTGGTAACCTGGTGATGTGCTGAGGCGTTAGCCGCCTGCCATGTTCCTTTGATGGCTGTGTCAGCGAAGCCATGGCCACTCAGCGTCTCTAATTATTTAAAATAAAAGGCCCGTGATAAAGCATCAACTGCTTTGAGCATGTCGCTGGGTTTGTTGTCCACGTCTCAAAAAAAAAAAGATTTTTTTAACGGTATAGTGTTTTGGAGCTTGTGTAGCAGAAACTCCGGCATCGGCGTTGGTGGGACCGGAAAATCCCGGCATGCACCTGGTGACGTCACACGTGACGTCTCACGTGAGGTCACGTGTGACATCAGGAGGGTGAAACTTCCTCGTTAAATTTGGCGGGATAATTTTCCGCTAAATTTTGCGGAACCATTTTTCGCTAAATTTGGGGAAAAGGTTTTCTGCTAACTTTAGCACGTCGATAGGGTCATGACGTCAAATTCACGTTTAACCAACGTTACTAGATTACCTCAGTTGTGTAACTCCCGCGGAAGGGGAGTTCGCACAACTTCACTTCAATCCGCCTGCCGTCGTTCGAAGCGCCATCTAGATTTTCGTTTCATAACTGTGCGTTCCAAAGAGCACAGCTGAAGCGCCATCCAGACGCCGTGCTTCGAAACGTACCAACGTTACTAGAACCACTCAGTTGGGAAACACGATGCGTACTCGAAAACCGAGCTAATGGCGATCACAACGCCGCCATTTCTCCCGCAGCGGCCACTCGAGGAACTGCACGTGACATCTATTTTGGCTTTAATCGGCCATTTCGGAGCCGAAACAGGTACGGCGGAAGGGGATTCAGGGGTGCCACCCCCTCTCCCAAGCGGACGCGCCGCGAACTACCACTGAAGTTAAGATGCGCCTAGGTCGGGACGCGCTACCTGAAATCACCACTGAGGCATGGTTGTATAAAAACAATATTAATTGTGCTGCAAAACCTTGCAAACTAATAGATCTTAGAAAACATCACGCGCCCCTCATTTTGTACTAAACTCCAATAAAAGTTACTACAAAAAAACTTTTTTTCCGTTGGTTTTTACGCAAAAACATGCTTTTTAGTAGCTCAAGCTGACCACAGTAAAGACAAATTATAAAGAGTGGCGCAGTTGTCGTATTTAGCTCGTTCTTTGTGGACGCCAGCGGCCCAGGTTTCAACGGTGAGTTTCCCAACTGAGGGTTCTAGTAACGTTGAAGCGTACGTATCCCGATTCGCCCGATTCCCATAGAATACACAGTTACCAAAGCAGCCGTCCGGCGGCGCGTCGAGCGACGCCAGGCGAGTCGTGGTGAGTGAGGGGGGGTACTGTTCGTGCATGCAGCTTTTATGAGCAGTTCCGTAACTGAGCTAATCTAATAACGTTGTGTGTAACGTCACGTGCGACGTCACGCCACAAGACCTCGCGCAGGAATTTGAAACAACCCGCAGCGCTCACGTGTATGTCAAGTGACATGTGACGCTACTGAGTAGACGACGCACATACGCTTGCACGCCTTGGGAACGAGCGCGGGTTTGGTGGAATGCTGTCGGTTCCACTCTTAAAGGCAAAGCTTAAGCGTCCCCCAAGTTTTACTTTGTACCTTTAAATTAGCTTTCAGTATTACTGTGTTGTAAAAAATGAATGTTGACTATTGTGAACTGCAGTGGCGCGATTTCTGAGGGAAAGCATATAGCCCCTTGATAGAACTCACGATTTATGTTTCTTGCGAATGCCGACTAGTCACTGTTGTGCGCGTAATGGCGAGTTGGTACCTAGCCCAACTAAAACTAGAAAAAAAATGTTTTACTTCTTTCGTCCCCTTCCCCCCCCCCCCCCCCATTTTTCAGCCTTCTTTAAAGCCTTTCGGCTACATCTCTGCCCCGGTAACTGCTCTGCAACTGCCACTACGCCACGCTTTGCGTTCGCACTTCAAGAGCCACCCGCCCCATCCATGTACTATCGGGGAAAAATGAAATGCGAACAGAGGAGCGCGTGGCTTGCCGTACAGGCTGCGCCACCTGGAAGTGAGCCTAGGGGCGAGGGTGCGTGGCCTACTCCGATGTGTTCACACCCTTCGCTCGGCACTCCCCAAGCTTCGGCAGTGCGCCTCTCAGTGCGCTGAAAGCTGTCACCGCTATCTTTGTCTGCTCGGCGCGTGGGCCAAGCTTCTTCCCACCGCACGTGCTGAGCCAGCAAAGATAGCGGTGATAGCTTTCAGCGGACTGAGAGGCGCACTGCCGAAGCTTGGGGAGCGCCGAGCGAAGGGCGTGAACACATCGGAGTAGGCCACGCACCCTCGCCCCAAGGCTCTCTTCCAGGTGGCGCAGCCTGTACGGCAAGCCACGTGCTCCTCTGTTCGCATTTCATTTTTCCCCGATAGTACATACATACATGCAGCACAAACCAGGTGTTGGCTGATCAGTAGCCGTGTGCTTCTGAAAACAATTGGTCAAATGGAAATGCATTGACAGGCTACAGTCAGGTGTCCAGCGTTTGCCAGGACTTCACCAAATGCGTTAGTTGCAGGATTGAATATAAGAGCACAATGTGCTCGATGACTTCGTCTGTTTTAAAATAAGCCCATCATGTCGCCGATTCCAATATGGTATCAAATTTCCGTCGGTAAATTAGCGTCCCCACCTTTTTTTGATAAGTCAAACAGCAAGCGGCTACACCGGGCTGTTTTCGTACAAGGTACTCTCTCTTGAGGTAAAATTTTTTTTAGAAGCTGCGCATCCGCAGAGCTGTATAGCCTGGGCCATTTATATGCCCACTCGAGAAGCTCCTGATTAGGTACTGTCTTTAGCACCTTTATTTCTCAGTTTTTGTCCATGGTGGCAGCCACGGGCACTGCGGAAGAACCATACTTTTCCATTTGGGTAAAGACGCTTTCACGAACTTCTCTGTACACCTGTCAGATGGATGCCTAAGAAGAGTCGCTTTACCCACTGACTTTGGTCTTTGAGTCACCCGTCGTATCCAATCTGGCTTATTGCTTCTTTGACTTTGAAAGATGACCAACGAAGTGCGCCCTGGATATCCTCGTTTGCCACCATTCCGTGACAGGTCTGCCTCCGACGTTTCTCTGGCGGCACTTCAAAATTTTCCGCACATCTCCACCCATGCACATGCGGCTGTTAGCGAACGTCACTTAAAGGGACCATGAAATGGTTTTGAAATCGAAGTTCATCCAATGCCCGTTGTAAAAGGTCTGGAAAGAAACCCATGTACAAAAACACAAAAATAGAGAAAAAAAACCTTCGCTATAGAATTTTAAAAAGTAAACCGGACTCTTTTACACCTTCTTTCCTTCGAAAGCTATCTGCCTTTTCACTGCGATGCATCCGCGGAACCGCAGCACGTGAGCCAAATCTACGTCGCCTATTGGGCAACAGCCTACCTCAGCAGCACCGCGATCATAAACAATAGCCGGCGAATATTTCCTAAACGTTTTGTTAAATAATATTTAGATCTATATTTTGAAGCATAATTAGAGATCTGACGAAAATTGCCGAATTTGATAAGGCTCAAAACCAAGCGCCATCTATCATGTGGTAAACGAGGCAAAAGAAAGACCTGCCTGCGCAGTCAGTTCACGAGCGTCGTCTGCTGAACGGGTTTGCTCGTGGTCGCGCTTTCTTCGCAGAGCAGACTTTTGTTTTCTGGCTGCTCGACTAGTGTTTACATTGTTTGTGATCGATCGCTCGGTCACTATGCCGAAAGGCTGCAGTGTTCCGAAATGCCCAAATTACAGTTTCTGCGGTCTGGTGGTTAAAAATAAACAGTTGCAGGTTCGCCGCTTGCGACTCGATGAACCACGTCGAAGCACTTGGTGCAGGCTCGTCGGTTTGAGGGACCCCGGGTCTAAGGTAATTCGGGTATGCTCGGCACATTTTGACACCGTGTGACTACAGCCACATTCACAGTGTTCTTCGCGAATGCGGGCAGGTTCCAAAAGCCCTCCGGTGATTCCGTAGAAGAATGGGAGCCTTCGTCGGAAGACTCGCCGCACTTCCCAACAGGCATACCGGTGTATGGGACTAGTCCCATGCTGTCGGTGTAGCGCAACATATCTAATTAAATTTCGCTCAGCTGCGATGTGTCCACGGCTATCGCGGCGATGAGAAAACATGTCGGTGGCATCCGCGCCATCAGCGCAGTAAAACCTACCGGCACACCGCCAACTCGCCGCCGCTGACGCTTCCATTCTCCTACTGCCGAGAGAACTTCCGGTTCCGATGCCGGCAGACGTCACGACCGTCAAAATTATGCCGCAGCTTGTTTTGCGGTGAGTTGGAGACGAAGAAAAAGTGTATATTTCATTCATTTTTTGCGCAGAAGTTAATCAACCGAAACGAAAACGGATGCCGGTTCGGCGTTAAGTGAACATTGACGGTTGAATGTAAGAGTTATTAGGCAAAAGTGAAAAGGTCATTTCATGGTCCCTTTAATGTACGAGGGGCGTTCAATAAGTTTTGTCTCCTGGGTTGTAACGTTTTATTCAGCGATGGAATTGAAAGTCGGTTTTGACCGGATACGTTCTCTAGTTTATTCAGAACCTTTCATGGGCCCTGCAGAGGTTGTCTCACGGACACATGGCATAACGAATCTGGGAATTCAAAAGAAGGTCTCGAATACAAGCAAGGCTAGAGCATATGCGTTCTTGGTTTTAGAAGTCCTTTCCTGGGAACGAATTGGCAAGTGTACGCGGCGCCCTTGGCTTTGACGTCGTGCCCGCAGCGTGTTCTGCGCACCAAGTGAGTTTAAAAGTAAATGTAGTTTCCCTTCTTGTTGCAGCACTCGTGATGATCTGGTCTCGCGTCCAATATCTGGTATTCAATGAATGAAATAGCTAAATTTGGTGCTTCTGGGCACGTGGTGATGGCGAGCTTGCACAGCGCAGATATTTTATTGTTTCAATATTTATTTTCTCTCGCATAAAAGAAAAAAAAACAACCTAAATTGTTACTGTCATGAGTAAGAATGAGCGCATTTTTGAAACTTGCTTTGTCTAACGAACGTCGAAAATTTAGTACAAAATGAGCGTGTTGGTAACGGTAATTAAACATGAGGAAGATACACAGAAAGGAGGACGGACAACGAAGACTTGTTTAAAACTAAAATCCTAAAAACACAAGAATTCTTCTTTAACAATAAAGTTATTGGCGTTTTTTTTTATTCTGAATCTAATAAAACTAACTTACCGGCTCGTTGGCCTCTCATAACCATGACAACTACATAAAAAATGCAAAAATGCCTGAACACATCCGAAAGGTAGGTATTATGCCATACTTCGGTGAAATTTTAATAATAGTGGTGGATCACTGGTGACGGGTCAAGATACGTGTACACACTTTAAGCGCGCATCAAAATAAAATCGCCAAATGAAACCGCCTCTTTTATTTTTCAGTGTAACTCCAAACCCCTAAAAAGGGCGAATGAACAGGCGCGAAGACTGCGTTAATTATATGAACACTGTGATGTCTAGAAATATATTCAGCCGTGGTGTGACCACAGCGAGGAAATATAGAGAACGGAATAACAGAAAACAAGCGTGAAGGTCAGTTATGGTTGCATATATGCAAAGCTGCATAAAAGTGTCTTGTACATTCGTTGTTGTCATCTTTCCTACCGCAGAATCCCGGCCCCTAGAAGATGATGAAGGGGCAGAGGTCAGCCCACCTGTTGCTGCTCTCTTGCGTAGCACTCACGGCTGTGGCTCATGCTGCCGACGACGGGGAGGAACCCGTCGTACTCACGACGGCCGGCCGTGTGAGGGGATTCCCTCAGCAGCTAAATGGCAAAGTTGTCAATTCGTTCACCGGCATTCGGTACGGCAAGGCCCCAGTCGGAGCACTTCGTTTCCGGGAGCCACAGCCCGCGGAGCCGTGGACTCATGTTGCGGATGCCACCCAACCGGCTCCAGTATGCATCCAGGTCGACACTAATCGAAGGCTGTCGAGAGTGCAGGGTAAACTTCAAAACAATTATTTTCCCTTTCGATTTGAATGTAAAGCAAACTCTGCGCCCTTGGTTGCCTTCTGCTTCCTTGTTTGGAAGCAAAGCTCTGGTATACATGGCTATTAACCAAGTAAAAAATGAATTACATGAATGTAAGGCAAGCGGGAAGATTGCTAGACTTCGTCGCCCCACAGGGCCTGGAGACTTGTAACATTTAGCCCAATCACGTGCGAGTTAGAAAAAACGTGGTATATAGCTCCGTTCAAAGGAGCGATCTAATATGCACGTTAAAGCTGTTGAACAGGTGGTTTGTAAATGGCTCATGCCTGAAGCTGGCGGCCTTAAGCTTTTGAATGTGACCCATATAATGCCATAAGGAGAAGTGTGATGCCCACCTATCTAAACAAACGAACAGGATAAAACTGATAATATAACTAAAGTTGGCTGCCTGCCGCAGAGTCATCAGTGAGCATTTTGTAAGGATATCGTTATTCTGAGGTCCCTAACTCTATAACAGAGGGCTTGAAGCGTCCAACGGAACTCAAACGTCACACCGGATGGACGATACCGAACGGGATTGTAGTTTGAAAGAAACGGTGGCTATGAAGTTTATGAAACTTAATCGATATTGGCACTTTACGCAGTGGCTTCCGATGAGTTAATACTTGTGGCAATCTGAGATGAGACCAAAGCTCGAAGTAACAGTAATAGACCTATCGCTAAGTTATCCAAGCATCAAGGAGAATACAGGGTTTGGAGGGAACGCGACAGAACATCACACGACAAAACAGCACGCGACAAAACAGCACGGTCAAAAGAGCAGGCGTCAAAACAGCACAGCGTCAAAATAGTACGGCGACAAAACAGCAGGCGTCAAAATAGTACGCGACAAAACAGCACAGCGTCAAAACGGCAAAGCGACAGAAGAGCACGTGCCAAAACAGCACGGCGTCAAAACAGCACAGTGACAAAACAACACGCATGTAGCAACTTCAACCGCGCTCTTCACCTCTCTCTGCGCGAACATTTTCGAACCTCCTTAACCCTTTCATTTATTGTCGCAAGGTTATAAAGGAATTTATTGCCTATTTTATTGCTAAGTTAGTGTCCCGACTGGTGCTGCTTTGTGATTACTAAAAACAATCGAAGTTAGCAGTAGTTACTACTACTTAACTACGCTGATCTCTGATGAGATGGGGTGGTTGGAGGTGATATCTTCGCGTCAATGTTAGCCGCTTTGACTAATCTATTTTTTTTGTTTTTTTGTTTTTTTTTTAGATTTAGCGAATGCGGAAAAGTTATTGGGAAAAAGAAATCCATAAGTTCAACGGTTATGAACCGTCTGGTTTGTGGCGGTCCGGTGCGGGTACTCGTCGTTTCTTAATTACCAGCTAAGCGTAAAACGTCCCCCAAAAAGCGAGAGATGTGCCGATTACAGATCCATTGATAGAACCGGTAAGATAAGGCAACTCTAATGTCGAGCGAATTCAAGGTGCACCATGGGCAGCGATTCTGCGGGGTTCATTCCCCGTGAATAAAATGTCCTGGAAACACGCGCCTGCAGCTTGCAGGCGAGAAGTTGTTTTGAGTTAAATTCACAGATTATTGCCGACGAAGGCCTCGATCGAGTGGAAACCGGTGAAGCAGAAACATGCCACAGCCCCAATGCTGTTGCCGTACAGCATGGGCTAAGCACACCGTTGCCGCACACACTTCCTTTTTTTCTTCTTTTAACAACTAACAACAGCACATTGCCGTGCGATTGATTCATTTATTGTAGACAACATCACCAGCAAACTTGCGCGTCAATATTAGCAGAACTGCTCGAGAAACAGCCATAATACGCACCAGCGGGGGCTTCGGTACTGCCCACGGAGCCTTCATGCGCGCATATCCCCACTCCCAACTTTCTCCCACGAAAACGGATTCGACATATTGGCCGTCGACGAGTAGACCTTCGAGGAATTGACCTAGACCCTCCATTCCTTTACAGTGCCTACTTTAAGACATTAATTTTTTTAACTCCATACGTTCTATTTAGGGTTCAGCGTTTTCGGCTTAAACCGATAAAACCGGTAAAAGTACGACGAAATCTTTTTTTTTACAAATTTTGTTTTAACTGAAAAAGGTCAGTATTTTCGAGGGCGTCTGGAGGGGTGGGTGGGGGAATGTGCCTCATTACTGACCGTATGACCACTTTCTTTCGCAGTTTTTTGAGCTTGTCTCTGAGGTCGGTTCAACTTTCAACAAAAGTTGAACCGACGCAATGGTCTTCAGGACGAAATCTGGGTTTTTCGCCTGATAGGAATTTGTGTGCCGAATTCTTTGTTCAAAGAAGAGAGTTTAATCGTGAACTGCACAATGAAATTAAAGAGCATCCGTAAATGCCGCACATTTTTTAACACCCCTAGCTTCCGTCTACTAGAGGAGGGCATAAATACGATTGCATTATTGTCATTTCTTGGCCTGCGCGAATTAACCACCTCTCGCAGTTGTGAAAATTGGGGAAAGACGCACTGAGTACAATGCTTGATTTTTTTATTTTTTATTTTTTTTATTTTGATATTTGCCTCTCCGATTGAAGTGGTTGTAAAGCTCATGTTCGTCCTACGTACAAATACGAGCCCACGATGATATTGTCAGATCACGACAGGGCCCCAGTGCGTCTTGGAGAACAAGTCGCGTCGTCTGCCACAGACAGCAACAAATAAGAAATCCACTACCTGGTGTACTCACTATTCATTTTGAACAAACGCCTTTAAATATTACATTTTCGTCAGTATACTAGTTTTCGCCAATAAACCGAAAAGAACTGAAAAGTTTATGCGTCCACAAATATTACCAGCAATAAACCGAAAACTTCTGCTTGTAATAAAAACTGAAAAATGTACGCCGAGTTTCAAAATAAAAAAATAAAAAACCGAAAACGCCAAACCCTAGCTATATTGTCAATGTCCTGTTCTGACGCTATGCTGTTCTGACGCTGTGCTGTTTTGACGCTGCGCTGTTTCGGCACGTGCTCTTCTGTGGCTCTGCCGTTTTGACGCTGTGCTATTTTGTCGCGCGCTATTTTTACGCGTGCTGTTTTGTCGTCGTGCTGTTTTGACGCTGTGCTGTTTTGACGCGTGCTGTTTTGTCGTGTGCTGTTCTGTCATGGTGCCGGAGTTCCACGCGCCGACCGATCTGGCCTCAGCAGTAGTAACTTTTCTAAAGCAAATGCCTAAAACAAATTGCATCTTGCACGCGCGTTCGTCAACGCTTTATTTTGGTTATTTAATTCGAATCTTTTATACGGGGAAGCCGTAAGCGTGTGGCACGTGGAGCACCAATCCCTGCATCCTCCTTGATGCTTGGGTAATTTAGCAATAGGCCTATTGAAATTCAATTTTAACTCGTCTTAGAGCCAGATTCGAAGTTTAGACTCAATTGCTTACATAATCCGAAGGAGGATAGAACCAAAAAGGGATAAGTCATAAGGAAATCACATTATCCGCGTGACTTGATCCTGAATCTCTTTGCAGGCATTAACGTACAGACTGAAGACTGTTTGTTCCTAAACGTCTGGAGCCCGGCAAGAAACAACAGTGCTTCGGACCTGGCAGTTATGGTGTGGATCCACGGTGGCGGATTCCGTTTTGGCTCGTCTTCTTTTAGCATATATGACGGTGCACTTCTGGCAGCTTACGGCGATGTCGTAGTTGTTTCGATGAACTATAGACTGGGAGCCTTGGGGTTCTTGTACGGAGGCACGGAACATGTCCCTGGAAATCAGGGTCATCTGGATCAGTTGCTTGCGTTGCATTGGGTAAGGGACAACATAGCCGCTTTCGGTGGAGATCAAGGGAGAGTTACACTTTTCGGTGAAAGCGCAGGGTCGATGTCCGTAGATTTTCACCTGTCGTCACCGGTTTCCGGAGCCCTTTTTCAAAGGGCCATTATGCAAAGCGGAGCTATGTGCACTCATTCGGATCGAGCCAGTGACCCGAGGCTACTCACGAAAGTAAAAAAGATGGCAATGTATCTTAATTGCACGAATTCCTCTGAGCCCGAAACTGGTCTCCCAGAGGATGTCATTGAGTGCTTGCGACGGGCAGATCCCTTGCATATTAGAGTAGCAGAAGGGTTGGTTTGTCCCGATACGTTGTGCTTCGTGACAGTCTTTGGTGTGCCCTCCCTACAGAATGAACCCTGTAGGGCAGAGTATCATGGAAGTAAGGATATATTAATTGGTCACGTGGTTAACGAAGGTGGACTGTTTGCCAGCCGATCCTTTCCGGCGGTGTTCCAAGCTGGCTCGCCGAAGAATTTGACGAAAATTGAGATGCTCCTTTTACTGGCGCCTTTGGTCTCGCCTCCGAGTCCCCAGCTTTTAGACGAGCTTCATACCATTTATACACGAGACCTCGGAGACACCGACTATGAGAAGCTGAGACGAGCGGTTCAGGATGCTTGGGGTGATAAGGAGATAACGTGCTCATCAATAGAAACTTCAGCGAAGTTGGCCAGTAATACAGATTACTCAGTCTTCTATTACATATTGAACTACACATCTTCGAGTCCGCCCCAGAAACCCTGGTATGGGATGTCGCACGTCGAAGACGTTCTGTACGTCTTTGGAAGACCAGTTCTGGAAAAGGCGTCTTCCGATGACCAGAATTACAGCAAGAAACTGATGGGATTGTGGACTTCATTCGCCAAGCATGGGTAAGTGAACATTGTATTATTCTCTTCTGCATTTGAATTTGTGTTCGCACACATTCCATGCCTCTATCCTTTCAGATTTCATAGGGAAGGTAGAATAGATATTCCCACTTCCCTTTTCCATGTAGAGTAGCTAAAGTGGATGAAGTTCCCAGATTATCTTGTTTATGAAAGACAGTAAGTGCACAGGCGAGCTGGTGGTAGCTAATCATGTCGTTTAACACCAGAAACCGTGGTGCAGACAGTAAGTGCACAGGCGAGCTGGTGGTAGCTAATCATGTCGTTTAACACCAGAAACCGTGGTGCAGAAAAAAAACATTGTTAGTCGAAGGAGCGGACACAAAAGGGAACGTATCAAACTTCGCTAACTGGTTTATTTAACAAGCATCTTATCTATACTCACACAGCCACTCTCAGTCACCTCCTACGCAGAGATCTGCTTTGTTGAAAGGACTTTCAAATACAAGGAACATACAGGTTCACAAGAGAACAAACGGCCCAACCTACAATACCATCATAGTCAATCACCTTCTACAGAAAGGTATAGGTTGAGGATGATGGTATTGTGGGTTGGACCGTTTGTTCTCTTGCGAATGTGTATGCTCTTTTTATTTGAAAATGTTTTCAACAAAGGACATCTCTGCGTAGAAGTTGTTTGAGAGTGGCTGTGCGGTTTTATACAGGATGCTCGAGAAATTAATCAATTAATTGAGTTCGAGACTCCCTTCTGTGTTTGTTCCTTTGACAAAACGTTTTTTCCTCTTCTGCACCACAGTTTCAGCTTTGAAACGACATAAATAAGGTTTGTGTTTTTATAGCATAGTGCAAAGGTGGAAATAATTCAAAATCAATAAATAACGACCCGGTAAGTTAAAATGAATTAAAAACACAACTGAGATATGAAAAAAGTTTTCATCTAAATTTTTGTTTTTTATTTTACCTTGTCACTTTTCATTGCTTTTGCATTATTTTCACTTTTTTGGCAGGTGTTGTTCATTTTCATGATCAAAAATCATATTTAAAATATCTCTGAATTTTAAAAAGTTCAAGGTGGTAATTGTTTAGCATGATAAACTTTCTCAAACCGAACATTAGTTAGCCTCACCAAAAAGGGTTGAACTAGGGTTATTAGGTTCATGGAATTGGGAAAGGTACACAAACCTTAATCTTGGGCGATCTAAATAGTTGCTAGGGCATGAAGCTCTTCTAATTTTATCGGCACGCGATTGATGCTATCAAAATCCGCGATATTCTTCATGCGGACGTCCATCTGTGTTTGGTTGCATGTCCCATTGCCTGCCACATGTGTTCCGTACACAGTGATCTAACAGTGTGAACTTTATGGGATACATACCACGTGATATCTGACTATATTTGTGCTACTGTCATGGGTTTAGTATGAATAGTCTTCATATACTTTTGTTTCCGCAGAAAGAAGCATCTCGTGGAGGCGTACCAATGGCCCCAGCTTCTACCTGGTAACCTTGCTGCACTGAAGGTCACCAGCAGAGAGCCAGAGCAGACAGTGCTCAACCTTGGAGACCGCTGCAGGTTCTGGAATCGATTGCATCACAGCCAGCTTGACCTCTCGTAAAATTTGAGAGACATGTCGGCCTGCTCATAAACAACACTAAGCTGTGCGCTAATAAAGTAAAGTGTTCAAAAGCCACCAGTTATATACGAAGATTGCGTGTTCCCTCGATTGCAACCTTTTCCTTCGAAAATGTCCATAGTGGTGTTCCATCGAAATATTTACATTTAAGAATAAAGCTAGCAGGTATCCGAAGTTTGTGGTAATGGGGTAGATGAAAGTGAAGCATCGATCATTGTCTATTCACATGGGCCAACATGCACTTTTTAATAACCTTTTTATTATGAAGGCTCCTAAACCAAGGATTGGCGCCCTTCTAGTTTTCTCAAATTTTTCTGAACTAGTGAATTTATTGCGATGATGGTTTATCGATGTTCTTCGAGTTCTTCGAACGGACACAGGCACGTCTAGAGCGGCACTGTTTTTGCCTGGCCCATTGAAAGTGTCTGTGCCAACGAGATAGAAGGGCTTAGACAGATAAACTGGCAGCTGAAAATGACCCCCAACCGGCCACCGCCATGTTGCACATTTTTGAACATTAGACACGTGACCTCATAGTTTTACGTCTAGAGTTTAACAAAGTACAATGGGCGTTCATAAATTTCGTAATATTGTCATGAAGGAATAGGGATTGAGCAATGAAACTCGGGTAGGGGTTTTGTCCTTCTCTACGTATTCAGCTCCCAAAGTCACACACTTTTGCCAGCGATGGACAAGCTGTCGGATGCCAGTGTTATAGAACTCCTCATCTTGAGTGTTCAGGAATCATTCCACTTCAGCAATGACGTCGTCGTCGTCCTTGGAACGCTTTCCACGCAGAGGAGTCTTCATGCGAGGGAAGAGGTAGAAGTCACTAGGTGCGAGGTCGGGTAAGTATGGGGGATGACGCAAAATTTCGTAACCTAAAGAGGCCGTGTGTGTCAACGTCGCCTGCACCGAGTGAGGAGGAGCTTTGTCATGAAGCAGACGGACGTCTTTCGTGAGCTTCTCTTCGAGCTTTGACTTGATAGCTTCTCGCAACTTTGTCAGGAGCTCACGATAATAGTCTCCTGTGATCGTTTTACCTTTGTG
>JAZHYW010063691.1:0-12669 GCA_037355805.1 Ixodes ricinus | reverse complement strand
CAACGTTACTAGAACCACTCAGTTGGGAAACTGCCATAGAGACTGCTCTAAAAAGTGGCACCGATCCGTCCACGAGAACCGAGCTAATGGCGATCCCAACGCCGCCACTTCTCCCGCAGCGGCCACTCCAGGAACTGCACGTGACTTCCATTTTCGTTTTAATCGGCCATTTTGGGGCCAGAACAGATACAGTGGAAGGGGCTTCGGTACCGCCCCCGACTCCCAAGCGGACGCGCCGCGGTTTACTACCGTGGTTAATATGCGCCTAACTCAGGACGCGCTACCTGAAATCCCCGCTGAGGCAGGGTTGTATAAAAACAATATTAATTATACTGCAAAACCTTGCGAACTAAAGATTTTAGAAAACAACACGCGCCCCCATTTTGTACTAAACTCCAATAAATGTTACTACAAAAGAGTTTTTTCCGTTAGTTTTTACGCAAAAACATGCTTTCTAAAAGCTCAAGGCGACCACAGTTAAGACAAATGATACAGAGTGGCGCTGTTGTCGCATTTAGCTCGGTCTCGGTGGACGCCAGCGGCCAGATTTCAACGGTGAGTTTCCCAACTGAGAGTTCTAGTAACGTTGGATCCAGCCTACTACAATGGATATCAGTTGTCCGCCTCTTGACGTGGTCGTATTTCTCGATCTCGCTCCGAAGGTTCGGCACCTTGACATTTGAACTTGTGTTCATGTCCACCATTTCCCTGTATGTCTTATCGCGTCAGTCGACCCGTAGAAGCTGATCGGAGCTCGGGTCCATTCGTGTCCCCCGCAGTCGTAAGCAGCAACAAGGTCAACAAACCGCCCGGTTTTACGTTTAACTGCTCTGAGGCCAGATTCACGAAGAGCTTCTTAGTTTACGACAACTTAGCTAAGAAGTTCGTAAGTTAAGAACATCGTAAGAAGAGGAGAAATCGGTATTCACGAACGCGTTCTTAAGTGAGAGGAGGAAAGCGACGTTCTCGTACGAAAAAACTAGAACATACCGGTGCTGTTGCTATGGCGACGGCGTGTTTGGCAGCACGAACAACCAATCGGAGAGCTCGGGATGGTTCGGAGCCGTTCGGAGCACGTGGATTTTTAACAACAAACACAGGCGGCCTTTCTGCCACCGCTTGTCTCGGGTTCGTGTCCGTGCAGTGATATGTCGACGCTAACACGATTTAAACACGCCCGAATGCCAAGGCCGGGATGCGTAACCGCCTCCGTTGACTGCTACGAACTCGATCGCTGCGAAGTCAACACAACTGTCATCGTTGGTAAAAGACGGCCCGTGTCAGTCGTTGGCAAAGCGACGTAGATGGAAACAAATTGCCGCGGCATTTTTCGCGGCCTCGGAGATGCAGAGCGAGCCGACGTTAAAAAAGATACGTTTCAACTACGAGAGTGTCAGCAAGAGCCACGTAATACCTGTTCACACTCGGAGCAGACGCGCGCGTTTGATCGAAGTGCTGGATTCGCGCTGTTGGCCCGCGAATCGGTAAGCGCTTCGAGACCGATCCTTTACGATTGCAACTCGATACGATTGCAACTCGATATATACACTCGGCAAAGAACGGTTGGACCGGCATTGCGACCCACGAACTGTTATAGCGATCGACAGTGTGGTGCAGTCGCGTCAGAATAAAAATGGCATACTAATAACAAAGTGTACACATCGCGACACTGTTAGCGCGAACACGACATCGGCGCATTTTCGCATTTTACTTTTAAATAGTATTAGCGAGCACAAAATTTTAACGCTCACATTATAGAACTAAATGAGCTCTTTCCGTTGCAATAATAACTTGGATGACATCCCTTAGTTTCAAAAAGAAAAATCAGCAGAACCCATCCTTTGGGAATGATTATCTACGTTAATGCGAATAGCATCAAACGGTGCGGAGTTATGCGCGTTCGTCAGGTGGCCGGCACACTCTCAGAATACGCCAGCCCACTCTTGAGGCGATTCTAAATTTGTTGACACTTTCACAGCCCTGCGCACGATCTCCGCAGCCCAGCACGTGCGTTTGTGTCACTTAGGAAGGCGAGCAAAGCACGCGCCATACGCACAAACACTCAAAATGGTACCGACCAGACTTTCTGGCGTCTCAGCTAGTCTCAACCAACGGTACTCTAAACGGTTGTTTATATCTTTACCATAGACGCGCTTTACGCCTGTCACAGTACTAGTGCGCGCGCGTTCCCATACGAGGCCATTCCGCTCTCGTGAGGCTGAGCACGGCCGCTAGCTCACCCTCTCCCGAGCGCTGGAGAGGGTGAGCTAGCGGCCGTGCTCAGCCTCACGAGAGCGGAATGAGCCCTCGTGCATGGAACGCGCGCGACCGGTAGCTGTGACACGCGCTGTAAAGCGCGTCCTATGGTAAAGATATAAACAACCGTTTAGAGTGCGTTGAATGACTGCCTTCATAGCTCTGTGGTTAGCGCGTCTGCCTGCTGATCAAAGGGTCAACGGTTCGAATCCCAGCCGGCGCCGGTCTTTTTTATTTATTTATCGACCCGCGGCGTAAGAGGTTAGATAGCCAGATAGATACATAGACATAGACGAAAGTGCGTGAAGTAGCCAAAGAATGCTACTCGCATTAAAAACTGGAAAAACCGGCGATCGCTTGTTCGCGCTAACAGTGTCGCGCTCTGTACATACCGTGTTGCGAAGGTAATCCATGCGGCGTTTATTTGAGCTCTATATCACACAAAACAAGGAGATAGAATCGATGAGAGTCCCTTTTCGACGACAGCGTTCGTCACCGCTGCCTCGGAAAACAAGGAGATGACAAGAGGAAGAGATTGACCTCTTAATCTATAAATTGAGGTCAGCGATCAAACTATAATACGGGAAGGGTTCACAAGGGTCGCGCGGGCATATTCCATTCAGCACGCCAGCCGGTCGTGGGCAGACTGTCTTGGCCAAGGACCGTCGGAGCACCGCTGTACCGAGACGGAGTGCCTGCTAGGCCTATCTGCGAGCTCGGTTGGTCGGAGTCGTGGTCGTTGGAGCTTTTCCCGGGTGTTTGTGGATCCAGCGTTCTTGTTCGTCGTGGTCTGTTTCAAGTACTTTTACTTTTCTCTTGCTGCTTGAAGTCGGGACGCGTGAGAAGAGCACGTAGAAAATAAACGTCCGTTGGTCGTCGCGGCCAAGTGACTGAGCGACGCTGTCGGCCATGCTGATTTGATCGTAAGAAGTGCGTAAGACAGCTTCGGAGCTGTCGTAGGATTCGTTCGTAAACCACGCAAAAGTTACGAACATTTCGTTTCGTGAATTCGGATTTCTTCTCAGGTTTTGTCGTAAGTACTTTTTTGTTCGTAAGTCTCGCTTTGTGAATCTGGCCTTTGGAATATGCCTCTACGAATCGCTTGTGTGTTTGGCGGTCCGGAAATTACTATGGGGCGAAATTTGTCAGTGCCCCTGATTGAAAGCATCCACAGGAAAAACTGTTTTTCCCTCCTTTCATTATCAGATTGCTCTTCGCTCGTGGGCGAATAGAGTAGATGTACCCGGGATTGAGATGATCGCAGCCTGTTTCCGTCCAGCACGTATAGGAGATCTGGCGTGCTCATAATCCTAGTCTAATGTGAGAAAAATAAGCGCCAGCTGTGACTCTGAATCGTTCCGCATAGCGCTGTGCTCAGGTAAAGTGATCTCTACTCGGAAACCGAGATCGGCTGCCGAACTCGGCTGTTTATGCGAAATGCTTCTGCCAGGAGCCGCACTGTGGCGCCACTGTTCTTGTCGCACGCCTCCCTTTGGAATGTGAGGCGTACAGATAACAAAATGCTAGGAAGCTCTAAAACAGAAATAAATGCAGTCTAAATTTTGAAAAAGCTTTTAAAATTATTTTATGTCGAACTGTTTCTCCCTACTAACGTGTCGTAAGCTACGGCTAGCTAGAAGGTGTATTCTACTGTATCAGTCGGTGTAACAATGAATGCTGCCAAACAAACGGCTCCCGTAAGTACTAGAAACGTCGATATTTCTAAACAATTTGATTAAAATAATCCCAGTATTCTCTTCCGAAAAGCAAAAATTGTAATAGTTATGCCACACGGAATTACTCACTTAGTTGATTTTGCTACAGTGGGCAAGACGAGACCTAATATGTGCGTAAAAAACTGGATTCAGATCACGCATTGCACAAATGTGGAATATGTATGATATTTTAGTTCACTATACTACCGATCCTGACAGCTATCTTCCCATCTAATGTAGCCGAGCCAGGTAAATGTTCAATGAAGAAGGCAATGAAGACGGCAGTAAAAGGAGTTACCGTTTCGTTAACACAAAACATGGGTGGGGGATAGGTTGTATTGTAAAGTATAAGGCTCAAATGTGAGGAAAACTTATTGCACGCAAGCCAAAGCAATATAAATTATGAATAAGCAGTAGCAAGCAAATGACGTAAGCGTCCAGGGCATATAGAAGGCATAACAAGTTACAAACATTCGCACACGATCATAACTAGGAACACATAATCGAAACGAGAGTTATTCACTATCGAGTTCAGCAGTGATCGAACCCCGGACCATAGCATCCATAGTCCGACATAATTTCTTAGCGCCAGGTGTAGGAGATGGACGAGAGCGCAAGCCACTGAAGTAGTATGACTTTCTGCTGACGGTCACCTGCAGCAGTACGCGAGTGTCCTGCAGTGAGTGATATCTTTGTCCGGCAAAACTTAGTCAGAGCATATTTTTAAGTTCCTAGATAAGAGCTTCCTACAAGTAGCGCTATTCTTTGAAACGCTGGCACGCGACGGTGCAGGTTTTGGGAAGCGAATGGCGGCGCACGGCAGAAGACTAAACTGAATGACGCCATTTTATTCCAGCGGAAACGGCTTACATATGTATAGGATGTCGTTACTTGTAAAAAAAGTCGCATAAAAAACTTTAGCAATACTTAGCTCGTAGGCGACGCCTGGCGGTTAGTCCTGTTCCAGTCCAGCATACGCTTCGTCCGCAGGCGACCATTGGCGGTGAGTCGTACATAGTCCAACATAGTTCTACCTGAATTCATTCACAGCTGACGCTGCGCCTCGATGCAGTCAATGAAGCAGTGCCAAGGGGATGCTTCGTCACGGCGGCCATTTTCGGTGTGGGTTATCCGGACAAACCAATCGGAAAAGCGCAGGATCACGGCGTCTGCTGCCCGAGCAGGCGATTGGTTGAGTCGGTGATTTACGATAGCGGAATGTCTACAAAACTAGAAGATGAGTGCCATGACGATGCGCTTTTGGCACCGCTTAATTGAGTGCCATCAGAATAGCATGTCGGGCTCCCCGCTCGGACCCTACCGTTCATTCCGCACTGGAAGCGGATCCGCGTTCGCAAAGCGGTTGCGAACGTGGTTGTATAAAGATCCAGCACAATTGCACGCGCACTCGATGCCATCAAGTGCGCGTGCAATTGTACTGGATCTGCTATACGACCGCGTTCGCAACCGCCTTGCGAACGCGGATCCGCTTCCAATGCGAACGAGCTGGCTGAAGTGAAACGGAGAGTAGACTTTAGGTGATGTTGGTACTCAGAGACGGTTGCCTTTAGGAGGCGCGTCACGGGGTGAATCACAAAACCTCCCAGGGGATAGCGCAGCGAGCGCACGACGCTGGAACTTCAGACAATAGTTAATTGACAGAATAAACAGGGTAATAAACATCTTCCCGTCGCGGTTTCTTCAGCTGCAAGGAACTTTTTACAATCTAAGATCACTAAGGCCTCAAATCTTACACTACGAACCCACAAAAAAGCAGAACCCGTGGAAAACTTAACAATTAAACATGCTCGTGTCGCACATGACTTTGAAGACATTTAAACTTGTCTCGATCATTTTTATGAACCCGGATTTTACGAGAGTGTCAGGTGTTGAGAGCATCCGAAACCACCCAAAGCTGGCCGCAACCAAACATAGCGAATCATAACACACGCATAATACACGCGCGAGGCATCATGTCTTCCCAATTCTAAAAAAAAAGAAACATTTTTTTTAGATTTGTTTGAATTAAAAGCAAACACCCTGTATATTTCAATTTTCAGCAGCCATATCCCTCGCTTAAAATTTCTACCTGTGCAGCCGGGGTTTGTCGAGCTGTGCCTGTTGGAGTTTTCTGTCCCTCTGACAATTGTTTTTCAACAAGAAAACTAAAGAACGCATTCCGATAATTCATTTATTCATTTATAAGAAACGATAAAATATATTCCGCGTGCGTTCTATACAACGCAAGCGTCGGGATGCTGGCAGCCAAAATTTATACATCTTCGTAGTCGTTCTGCGAACATTTACTGAACAAAAATTATGTTGTTTCCCAGAAAATACGTCGTCAAACGTGGTTTCAAGCATCATGGCCTTGAGAGGGGTGCTGAAAGTTACTACTGCCTTGAGACTTGGAAGTCGCCACCTGAAGGATGTTTCATATAAGACGGAGTTAGAACGCTCCATTTTTTTTGTATTGTTGCAAGCATGTAGGATTAGTGTGCAAGACCAAGATGCCAGCCTGTAGATAATAGAGTAGCTAGGCGCGAGGAACACGTGTTACAGTCAAATTCGGGTCAAAAGCGAGCCTACCCGTCAATACTCAATCATAAGCATGTTGTTCCTGTCACCTTGGAGCAAACGGAAAGTGCACATGAACCCAACTCAATATGGTAACCTTGGAATCGCTGGTGCATTTTCACCCACCGAGAAACGCGCAAGTGATCTGGAGGCCTGAGAGAACTTTCGATTGAAGCACCTACTCATTTACACTGCAGGTTATATATACCTCAAACCTTCGGCTCAGACAAAGTTTGAGCCGAGGTTAGCGGAGCGCGGCGATTAGTCTTCGGTAACAAAAGCATAGCGTCATTATCGCGAGTCTAATCGGCCCCAACTTTGTGCTTGTAAGTCTAGGCCCCGAAGCACGGTTTTAGGGGGGTGCTTTGTTTTTGAGTGAAGCGCTCGAGCGGGCGCATCTTGCGTTCACGCGACAGCTCGCACCGCAGGTACTGACACCGTTATCTCGGAAAGTTTTGAATTCGGCCACCGCGAGTTTACCTTTCCCGGACTCTACTTCATTCCGAGTCACTAGAATTGACATCCACGAATACACAAAAGCAATAAATTACAGCAACTGGTTTATTAAAGTGCCAAAAATTAAGTTGGGTTGCAGCTGCTGTTATGCAACGTTGCCTCAGATAAATAAGGAAGGTATGCTTCGGCTTAAAGGGGCCCTGCAATCATAATTAAGCGTCTACCTTTTTGCGGTTTCCACGTCTCTTGGGGTTCGGGCAAGCCAGCGGGCACGGAGAGAGTCACTAAATATCAGTGCGTCATATTTTAACCGGACGACGCGGAAACCTCCTCCACCGACGGGGCGACCCGCGGTACCGAAAGCGCGCGTAATGTGACGTCTTAGGTCCTGGGCTTACTACTGGTCAGAGCCGCTAAAAGCTTCTTTTAGTCGAAATACAAAATATAAGTGGCGCGAACCGTTTCAATTATTTATAAAAGTAGTTTTTGTTCAGTATTTGAGATCAGAAAAGAAACAAATGCAGTTTATAAAGTACGGAAACAAGAAATGATCCGTCGACATACCCGCCACCAATCGGTGGAAAAGGCGGCGCCTACTAGAAAGGAGTAGTGGGATCAGGCGCCGACACGGAAAGGTCCCGGATGTACGCGGCGGCGCTGCGGCCGTAGGGACCGAAGGACCCGGCCGGCTCTGGAGCGTTCCCAAGGCCTTCGGTGAGCAGCTTTGTCTTGCGGTTTGGCTGTTTCGCGGTATGGCAGCGCGAAGTGGCTCCCATTCTGAACTGATCTTTACCCCGTGTTTGCTGTCGTTTGTGGCCAATGAAGTGTCATGCCGAATTTGTGTTTAATCGCGCAGCAAATGCAATGAGAGCCGCTCTAGCTGCCCGCTACATACAGCCTATCCAGAACACGCTTTAGTGGCGCCCTCTCGCGCCGTCGACACGGAGTACGGCAGCCGTGAGCGCTCGCTCAGCTCACCACCCCTCGTCTAGTTCACGGCCACTCAAGCAACCAAGGACGTCATGAAGGAGGTTATTTTTTGCTTGTTTTTGTAATTTTAATTTGCCTATAACTTCTAAAATAAATCGAAATTCGAGAAAAGAAAAGTGTCATTAAGTTACTACGTTCAGTGCGCTCAGGTTTGGTGCAAAATTAAAAATTAGTAAAAAAGCCACTGCCCAGGGCCCCTTTTTAACATAACAAGAATAAACTAAGTAAAGGCGTTTGCCACCTTCGAGGATGCGTCTTCCCTGAAAAGTAACACCTTTCTTTGTTTTTCTAGCTGCGTTGAGCGGTAGTTAACTTTACCTAATGACCTCCCCGGCTTTTGAAAATAGTTTTTGCATAAAGCAGTTAGAAGCAAAAACTGGTTGTGTTGAGGCCATATTAAAGTGCACACGCCATTAAGCGTGAATTTTATCATACCAGAGCGAAAACTAAAAGTTTATATCTAATATCCAAACTGCTCAATATCGATATGAAGCCCAGAATAGTATACAATGTTAACCTTAGAATTGTTTCGTTTTCAGGATTTACAGTTCGGACGCCTTGGGAAGCATGGAAACCCAAGCCCTGAGAGATGTCTACAAGAACAAATTTCTACCCCTGACCTATATGGACACATATGGTCGTACATTCGAGATAATTGACACTTTCCACATAGAAGAACTTCATCGCATATTTCAAACAGGTAAATTACATTTAGCGTTTTGGAACGTCAAGTTTTCTTACGTTCCAGAGTTGTACCTCCCCTCATGATGACCCAAAAGAAGAATTCGTTGATTTGCTGGCTATTGTTACACGGGCATGGTACACGTTGGCGGCGATGATCGGGCACTCTGTCGAAGATGAAGACAGTCCCTGATTTGCGTTTTAAAGGCTGTCAGTGAATGAAAACAAACTGCGTTTGTTGCAGACATGATGACAGAATTGTCCGCGTCTCATGCATGTTTGAAGCAAGTTTGCTTCCCACACATTCGAACATGTCTGCAAGCTCTCTTTTGTATTCTGTAATAGCCGCAGCTTAACACATCATACGAACGACAATCTGCAGACACTGTAATCGTCCTGTTTCTTCCTTGCATGATAATCACACCACCATGGTCATGAAAAAAAAATTGCGAACGATCAGATCAAAGTGCGCTGCGATTGACAGCGGTATATAGCTGCTGCGCTGTAGAAAGCCATGAAGAAGGAGATGTTTCAATCGGCCAGTGTGTTGTAAACATGTTTGCGACGGATCCTTTTGCTTTCGGTGGAATTGATGTAGGAGACGTGCCTGAGCAGATGTGTGCTTTGGCGGAAAAATTGTGCGAGATGTTCCGTATGTTTAGAAAGGACACAGAAACTCGCTTTTATGTTTGTTTTTTTTTTTTTTTGCTGAAAGATTTTTTGTTGTTTTAGAACGACAGCGCCCGAAATTGTGCCTGTGGTGGAAAAAGCCGAAGTGCGTACGCGAGCTGTTTTGTAGTGGCGCGGGAATACACGAGAACGGAAATCCTGGGCGGCGGCAGTGGGGAGGCGAGGGAGCGTGTCCGCACAACGCTACCACGCGGGTATTCTCGCAAAGGCGGCTACTCGGAGGAGGGGGTGAAAGGGAGAGCGTCTCCGGAGCAAGAACAGCGGCGACCTACAGGAGGGAAGAGAGGGGGAAGCGAAAGAGATCCTTGCCGTGTGGGACGGGCAGAGCAGAACATCCGTCTGCTGGGAAGTGGGGTTTTGCGTTCGAATATGATAATTTCTTGTCGGGAACGAGCACTAATAGCTACCGCTCTAAAACGAAAACGTCCCAAGAAGAAATCACGAACGGAACAGCGTGAGCGTAACTGGACACGCCCTACATTTCTTAAGGAGTGAGCGTTGAAAGAGGCGGATGCAGTTGTTTCCAGAGAGTTGGGGTCAACGCATCAGATATTTGGGAAAATACCTCTCCCACCCTTTTTTCCCTCCCTAAATTTTCGCACGTGCGGAATTCATAGGACGGGTCAGGACATCCTGCCCCCCCCCCCCTCTAAATACGCCACAGACTGTAGATAAGAAAGTCGTACAGAGCCAACGTTTCGGCATCACCTAAATGAGGGTGCAAGCGGACCCCCAAGCTTGTGGGCGAATGCTGTGTTAACTTTCATCTGGAACTCCCGTTCCCAGCAACGGAACACGAGACCTAGCCGAATGCTGTCGCAGCGCTCGCGTACAAACTGTGCCCCGCGTTGACCTTCTTTTAGGCGACACCGAAGATGCAGCACTTGGGTATTGCTTTATCTGAGGCGAAGCAACAAAGGAAGCACGTGCAGGGGAAACCAAGCTGCAAGGGAGACAAACTAGCCAAAGGGCACACAAGGTGCCCGCCATTCACGCAAACGCTTTCCGTGTCTTGACTTGTTCTCTCCTTCAAATCTAGGCCTTCTATTGACAAGTAACGCTATAGTGCCAAATCTTGGCACGTTGTAATTGGAGAACAGCCTTGACCTGCGTTTTGCATTGAGCGAGGTGTGTATAATATTCCACCTCAGCAGATACATTAATTGTGAGAACGAGATATGACAACGCACGTGAACTGGGATATTTAAGAAAGAAAAGAAATAGCAGAAAAATGTTGAATCTTTGTTTGTTGGCTTGGCAAGAATGAAACTCTGGTATACTTTCCATGGGTCTAGCTCAAGGGAGACTCTGCTGGACGTGGGCAGTGGCCCGATGATCTTGAATGCGCTCTTCGGCCTCCAGTCGATTCAAGCATATTGTGCTGAGCGACTTAGTCGAAGACAACAGGCTCGAACTCAACAAGTGGCTCAAGAAGGACGAAGATGCCATCGACTGGACCTTCCGTGCTGAGATGATTGCTGCCTTGGAAGGTTATGGGTATGTTGAGGTTTATAAATCATTGCCCCATAAGAGCATATTAGATCAGTTGCTCGTTTATTTGACCTAGCGCCATTCTTAGGGTCATCTTTGAATATTGCTAAAGCCACCTCACCCACCCGGACCTGAGAACTTATCTAATTGGGATATATACTGAAAACAGTTCCTAAGCGAGGCAACCGTGATCGTCTTGTTATACGGTACCAAAGTGTACTCACAATGCTCTGCTATTCAGCCGTTTACAAAACGCGGTAAGGACCACGAAAAGTGCTCATTTGAGATCAGGTTGCCGGCATCGTCGAAAGAAAGTACCAGGTTTTCTCGAGAAAATGAAGCCCGGATTTTTGTAGCAATTCCTCTTGAAACTCAGCATCTAATCAGTTGTTGAAAAATAAATTTCCAAATCGCCATAAAGATTAGGCCACATCCCAAGCTCTTCGTATAAGATGAGTGGCGCTGTACGACAGCACTTCCAATCACCAGAAGAACATCTTCACTTCTTGATCATACATTGCAGGTTACTCCAACAAAGTAACTAAATAGCGTTACTCGTTACTCTAAAAGTAAATAAATACGTTGCTCGTTACTAATTCTCAAAAGGAACGCGTTATTTGTGCCTCAAAGTAGCGAGTTACTTTTCTCGTTACTTTGACGACCAAATACGCAACTGCTTTTGTTTCATAATTTGTTTTCTTTTCAGTAGTCGATGCACTTAAGCAGTAGCTGCTTTTCAAATTTTTTATCAGGTATGTTTCCCCGCTTCATTTAGAATACATCTTGGGCAACGCTGAAGGTCATTTTTCTGACGCGCTCGAAGGAACAGCAGAGTTGTGCTTCAGGAAGAGCTGGTGAATCTGGAATTCCTCTCTCTCGTTTGGTATCTCTGCTTCTGATGTTCTAAGTTGACAATAGGCTCTGTGCCTTCTACTTTGGCAACCACCGGGTTTACAATCGGTGTGCACACGATTTTGGAAGGTTTGAACAAAGAACCTTAAAGGGATGCTGAACCGAAATCTGGATTCCACAAAACACGCGGCAAAAGCGTGCAACGGGATGCTACAAACACCAAAACATCACTCATACAGCGATATCTCGAACGGATGACCGTATTTTTCAAGAAAAGGAGGCGCATTTGACAGGTTTGTTGACGTCATGTTTCTCCGAGAAGGAGAGGGAACGGCCTCGCGTCTTCTCCGCTTCGCCGCCTTGAGGGAGCGAAGCGAAGAGAGGAGGAAACTAGGTACGTTGACGTCACGCGCCTCGTCGGCCTTGTTCAATCTCGACCTCTTTTTCTCAAAATACGGCCGTCCATTCGAGATATCGCCTTACGAGTAGTGTTGTAGGGATTGTAGCGTCCCGCCTACATCTCCTGCATTGTTTTTCTGAAATCCACATTTCGGTTCACCATCCCTTTAACGTGTTCTTAAGGTGAAGGACCATTCCCGCCTGTACTATATATAGCTTGCTATACTGTCATACTGTTTAGTTGTTTTTCAAGATGCCCATCTGGCTTTATTGCAATAGGCGCATACTCAGGTAATAATTAAAACGTGTCTGTCTAAAGGTTGTGGTACACTTTACTCCTCAAAACTAACGAACTACTGTTTCTCGTTACTTGGCCCTGGAAAGTAACTATGCACATTACACGTTCCTTTTCAACAAGAGTAACCTAATTACTCGAAATCGTTACCGGAAAAAGTAACCAGATTGAAGTAACTCGTTAATTAGAAACGCGTTGCGTACAAGTCTGCTCTTGATGTATGACAGTTGCGGTGCCAAGTCTCGCTCTTGATGACAGTAGGCGAGG
>JAZHYW010063689.1:0-13419 GCA_037355805.1 Ixodes ricinus | reverse complement strand
TAATAATATTTAATGCAGGTGCTTCAAATACAACTATATACACTATCGGAACTGTCAAAGCCCTAAAGGCTTGTAGGACTAGTTCCCTACAAATTACTTAAGGCGCACTCAAAGCAAGTTAGTATACAACTTTCAGAGATCTAGAACGCGTGACAGAGAGAAATATATACAAACAGAGGAGTAGTGCACAGCGCACAAAAGTCACATCAAGTAGAAGAAAAAAAAATTAATTGGCACTTTAAAAAATGTTGTCTAGGCAAATAGTCTTCAATTTACGTTTCAAAGCTCCTCGAGAACTTACGTCGAGGAGAACAGAGGGAGGTTGTTAAAAATATGGGATACATAATAAAGGCGAACGCATTTTCCAAAATGTGTTTTGATGCGCGGCGTTTGATATGGTCTCACATCTCGAAGGGCGCGACAAACAGTGTTGGGGGTCTTAAAAGTGTTATCCCAGTAGTGCCTAAGCACTACTGTTTCCAAAAATAATGATCTAAAGGTTGGTAGCGAGAGGTCGTTAAAGAGGTTATCAGATCTTTGGAGAGTAGAACCGTAAGCTACACTACGCAAGATGCCATTCAGTAAGGAGTTCACTTTAGACTCTAATAATGCTGTACACTGTCCGAATACAGTTATTCCGTAACGGAGAATACTATAAACAAGGGCGTGCGTCAGAAGTCTTCTTGTTGTGGTGGGAAGAAGTATGCGAAGATTATATAAGGTGCACGAAGCGGCTCGTAATTTCTTGAAAATATAGAAGAAGTGAGAGTTCCATGACAGGTCGCAATCAAAATAAAGTCCTAGATATTTCGTACTGTTCACATAATCAACTGGCGCACATTCGCAAGAAACACAGTCTGACGTGTGAAGAAAAATTGGTTTGTTTAAAAGAACCTGTTTTAGCGGACTACGAAAGCACACTAGTTGTGTTTTCTTCGCGTTTACGCTAATGACATTAGCAGAAAACCAGTTCATGAGCCGTATTACATCTGACTGGAGTAGCTCAACAGCCTCATGGTAGCGTACATGACTCGACAACAGGACAGTATCGTCAGCGTATTGAAATACTGTGCAGAAGTTGACCGCCTTCGGAAGATCGTTGACATAGATGTTAAAAAGAAGAGGCGATAGTATCGAGCCCTGTGGAACACCAGCCTTTAGGGACATTTTCAAACTCCGAGCTCCACATATTGAAACGAGTTGTGTACGACTTGACAGAAAGTTTTCTAGCAGTGAGTAAAAAGGGCCTCTGAAACCGAGGCTGAACAGCTTATTTAAAAGTACCTTATGTGAAACTGAGTCGAAAGCTTTAGAAACATCTAGAAAGAGTGCACATGTGAAAAGATTATGGTCAAATGCATTATGAAGAACATCGGAAAAGTCTTCAAGTAAGGGTTGGGTGCCTTTTCCCATAACAAAACCGTACTGTTGGGGAGACATAAGGTTAAATTCATCTAAGAACGCTGACATTGTCAGGAAAATGTGTTTTTCTAAAAGTTTCGCCAGTGAAGGCAAGATAGATATAGGACGGTAGCTTTCGATGTTACTATGATCCCCATTTTTGTATAAAGGCCTGACAATGGCTGTCTTGAGATCTTCTGGAATATTACCTGACGTTATGAAGCCGTTTAACATCTTTAGTATCACATGCCTCAATGGTGCATAATTTCTCCGCAAATCAGCCATTCGGACGTTATCAATTCCAGGAGACAAACCCGGCTTAAAACTAAGCAACATACTATGTAGACCTTGCTCTGTAATTTCAGGAAGGAAGGCAGACGCTACATTCACCGAAGCTGCTTTTAAGAGACAAACTTCACTATCGCGTGAAACATTTGAAGTTTTTCCGAAATGTACATTAAACGCATTTGCCGTGGACTGTTTGTTACAAGGGAAATATCTGGCGATCGTCTCGTCGACAGAGTGTTTCGCGCTGTGGCCTCCTCGTAAATCGTTTACAACGGACCAAGTTACACGGGAATCATAACTTGAATCTATTAACTTCTGTTTAATATAGTTACGTTTAGCGGAGCGAATTAATGCAGTGACTTTGTTGCGCTGACCTCGGAATTCATTCCGCAGGTCTATGTTATCGGGAGAGCGACGGCAACGCGTCCACAAAATCTCTTTATACTTAATCGCGGCGATAATATCATTATTTAGCCATATATGTTCCGCACGCCGCTTTCTGATAGTAATTACTTTTTTACTGCATCTTGTAAAAGTCTGCCACAGATTAATAAACTTCGTGTAGAGTTCTTGATTTGAATATGTTAGTAAACTTCCCCAATCATAAGAAGAGATTAATTTGTCGAATAATTTCCGATCGACAACCTCTATACGTTTTTCTCTGGACAGGCGTGTCTTAGAGGCGTATCAGAAACCAATTGAACTGCGGTAAAGTAGTGATCTGCCAGTTTCTGCGAAATGACAGCAGACTTAACTGAAAGGCCGTGAGTGCGTATATTCATGTGGTCTAGACAAGCAGAAACAAGGTGTTCATTCAAAGTTTCCTCTCTGGTAGGTGCTTGAATTGTACAGTTGAGACCAAATTCTGAGAGAAGATTCAAGTAGTCACATACGGTTGACTTTGTGGGTTTCAAAGTGTCAAGGTTCAAGTCGCCGACCACGCAAAGTTGTTCCTCAGCTTGAAGGTCAGTCAAGCAAGTCCTCAATTCAACTAAAAAAGACGAAGCGCTTTCTGATGGAGGGCGATAGCAGGCGACTAATGCAATAGAGTATACTGAGTTGAAAATTTTGAAAGTGACACACTCTGCGTGAACGAAAGTATTTTTTAACTGCTCTGTACCCCATGAATCTTTGACAAAAATTCCAATACCCCCACCTCTCCTGTCAGAGCGAGTATAGAAGAATTGCTGATAACCAGGTATTGAGAACTGATCAACATAAGCAGCTGGTACATTTATCTCCGTTAAGACCCACACATCGACAAGATCGTGCAGGGAATTGGCTATAAGACCAAATTGCTCCCAATACTTCCTAGCACTTCGAATATTAGTGTGAAAAATGGTGAACCCGCTAGTTGAGGAGTCAAAATTACTCAAAATGGAATTGAAATCATCGCAGTCAAAAAATGTGAAGGTCATGGTTGCTAGGCAATGCGCTCTAAGTCACTGACACAAGTAATGCGAATGAGTGGGGCGCCCTCTGCCTTCTTTGCGTAGATCTTTGCGTTTTTAACCCAGACATATCGATATTGTTTCACTTTGCTTTTCGCCCGGGCTTTCCAAAAGAGATCCTTGTTCGTTTGTGTCAAGTTCTCGTTAAAAAGAGTTTCGGGAGTTTTTGTTCGCGGGCGAGAGTTCCCAGTGAGCTACGCAAGCTCAACCAGCGGTCCCTAGCACGCGCAGAGCGAAACCTGACTAACGTAATGGGTATGGAATCACGCGAAGAGGGCAGGCGATGAACGGCCTCAACCTCTGAAGGATGGAAGTCAGAAATGCCGAGTTTTTGAGCTATATCATCAAGCTCAACCGGAAGATCTTCATTGGGTCTGCAGGGAAGGCCATGGATCTCAAGGTTACATCGACGACTAAATTGCTCGGAGTTGTTGAGCTCAGACCTCAGTCGTTGGATCTCCTCTGATTGGATTGACATGGAGGACTTTAAAGAATTCACCTCGGTCTGTAACTCTCCAACAGTAGCATCCTGCTCAGCCACTTGTTTGAGCAGAGTGTCATACTGAGCTGAACAGAAGGCTACTGACTTAAGCACCTCATTGACAGATTGTTCCATGGCATCAACCGCAGATTTAACGGTGAGCAGCTCATCGACTTTTGACGGAAGCTGGGCGAGCGAATCCACGCTACTCTTGAGAGAGAAGCAAGTCGATTTTCTTGTTTACCTCGGCTAACTGGGCTGCAAATGACGTGGACTCAATATGCGAATCCGCTTCCAAGCTCCCTCCTGTCGACTTAGTCACAGAGGTGCGGCACAAATGACAGAGCCACTGTTCTCGTTTCGCTGAACTCATGGAGTTAAACGTGCTCGCAGCAACACCGGCACATGACTTTCCGAGGTGGTAGCTGTTTTCACAACCCGCGCAAATCAGGTATCTTCCATCAACAGGTAAAGGCTCGTGGCATTTGGAACAGTTATTGGAGGCCATGGCAAAATGGAAGGGGTGAAAGAAGCTAAAAATATAGGAAAATGCAGATCGAAGTTTGCAAGTCATACATTAAAAGAGTGAATAGCATGCTCACTTGCTAAGCGCGAAACAAAGCTGATATGCGCGTGCATCGTGGAACGTAAGTCGGGCTGTCAAACATCTGGTTAGGTCGGTGTTCGAAGCGTCCAAGCGTAATCACTGGGAGAAACCGGGCAGAGGCATACACTTTGCTGGTGCTCAAGCGGTGGTAGATGGAGACGATTTCGCAGAGCAAGAGCAGCTACCACGCAGCACACACCAAGGACGGTGCTGATGGTGGCGATTCCGCTGAACAAGGCCGGAAGACCTTACAGCGGCCAGGGGTATGCTCGCCACCAGCTGAACAGACAAGCTACACCGGCAAAACAGTGATTCGACGGCAGCCTTGTATGGTCACCGGGAAAAGCAGGTCTCACAGTACGTTGGTGGTCGGTTTCCGCAAAGTAATAATAATAATAATAATAATAATAATAATAATAATAATAATAATATTAATAATACGTATTGGCATACAAAAATGTTATCTTGGGTGGCGTGCAAGGCTGTGCAGAAAAGGAAAGCAAGAAAAAGGCTTCAATATTGTCGACAGTCCAACGGTTGTCTAATTTTGTGTTTACTAGTGTTTAGCTGGCACCACCCAAGAAGCGAGACTATCTAAGGACCGCTCCCAAATAGCATTTGCGAATTTAATATAAGCTTCTGCCGATCGCGCAAGTCACGTTTTATCACAATGGTGTCAGGTAGAATGGGGCCTATTCTTTCTCACAACCTAGCAGAAAAAAAACGAATGAAGAATACAATTTTTTCGCCGACTAAACATCTCCACTGCCAGGCCTCTGTCAACTGTCGCATGGCCGCGCTCTGCCTCACAGCGGACTCACCGGCATGCTTGCGCATCGCGACACGCTCAAGGTCTCTGGACGACGCACCTCTCCTACTTAGTACACCCTAGCACAGGTACCTAGTAACTAATTCGAACAATGAAGTCCATTCTGTAAGTATTTCGTGCAACTTCAACGTCGTAATCAAGCAATACACTGACCATCATTATCGCGCTTGTCAAGTAAGCGCAAGTGCTCGCTCTCTCGTGCTCGCATCCAAAATAACTGCGGTTCGATTAAATTTTATGCTTCTTGCCAGTATGCTTCGTGACCTCATCTTCCTCATAGTACCGGCTTTTAATATATGTTTGTAGTCTGTTGAAAGGGCAGGCGCGATGGCCGACTGACTCCACGAAGTGCTTTATTTGCGTATCAGTGTCAGGCAAGTGGGTTTCTAGTGCTACGCCTTTGCTTTGCACCTTCCAGGACTCTGAACACTAAACACACGACATGGAGTACATTTGGCCTGGCTTCAAAAATTACGCCCTCTAACGGTCGCTTTAAAAATACTATAAAGTGACTTGCACAAAAAAACACCAACAAGCTGGTAAGTTTATAAATGCTCTAATGCTCATTTCCAAGGGACTGTATACAATTGATAGACTGGCCATTTTTATGGTGCTTTTCCGCACGCCACTTCGTAGAATGTTCAAATCGATTGTAAGCCCCATTGAAAAAACCAGCATGAAAATCAAACTGGTCAAGCTGGTAACTAAGCTGGGCAAACTGGTCAATGTGGTAGTCAAACTGGTTTAACTGAAAATCAAGCTGGTTTAAGCTGGGCAAGCTAGAATTTAAGCTGGTTAGTCTGGTTTAAGTAAAAACCAGCTTAACCAGCCCGGTGTAGCGGGAGCCATTCTGGTCCTAACTGGTCAAACTGGTTTTTTATGGAGCCAATGTGGTCAAGCTGGAAGACAAGCTGGTTAAGCTGGGAGACAAGCTGGTGTAGTTGGTTGAACTCGTAATCGTGGTGGTCAAGCTGGTCTTGCTGGGAGCGCGCACGCCAAGGTCGGCTAGTGATGGTCGAACTGGCATTGCTGGGAGCGCGCCAAGGTCGGCTTAGGTTGGAACGAGGTCACGTCCTGTTCTTTGTCCTCTCGTTTTTGGTAGACGACCGGGCGCTTCAGGCGCGCTGCGAGCTGCCTTTGTGTGCGAGAAAAGAGAGAGGGGTAGGAACGGAGAATTTGAGACACGTTTGGCTATCTTGGGCAGATTTTGGAAGGAACGGCTGTGTGCGCGTTGTTTGGAGACTACTTGAACGACGGTGAACGACGCACACGTTCGAAGACACTTCGTGTCTTCGAACGTGTGTGCTCGTGAATGACGGTGGTGCCGAGGAGTGTCGCCAATGCCATTCAAGCCACGCGGGTTTCCTTGCATCTGCCGACCACGCAAGAGCCGCTTCGCCCCCATCACTGGCGGGACCAGGTTCGCTTCTCTCATCCGTGCAGTATTTTCTTTTGCTATTGCCTGTTTTTGGCGTGTGTCTAGTGTTTTTCGTGTTGAGATACGCAATCTGGTTTTATAACATTGTTTGCTTTGCACCAAGAACCCCTGTCTGTGCGTCGGTTAGTACTGTGCCAGCGGCGAGGATATGTAGCACCTGAGCTCATTTGAGGAGGCCGCAAGTACGAAAATAATAAATTGGATGCCGAGTTGGCTTTTCTGAAGAGCTTGGCTTGTTTATCCTGTGTATTAATTTAAACACGTTAAACTGGTTGGGAAGTCCACCAGCATGACCAGCTTAACCAGCATGACGAGCATGCCAAACTGGGCATGCTGAAATAACCCAGCTTGAAGCTGGGACCAGATCAACCAGCATGACCAGTATAACCAGATCAACCAGCATGACCAGTATGACCAGATAAACCAGCATGACCAGGTTGCCAAACTGGGCATGCTGGGGCAATAACCCAGGTTGAAGCTGGGACTAGTTGAAGCTGGTTTTTCAATAGGGAGAGAAGGCAATTTTGGAATTGGTCTATATAAAAAACTGCTCCTCGTGTTCTTTTTTAAAAGAAAGGCCTTAAACCGGCCTGAACGGAAGTTACTTACGTAAGACGTCTAACTTTGATTCGGAGTGAACACCTCCAAGAACGGAGAGCTGCTTGCACGCCTGCGAAAGATCCAAGGTAAACTTTTACCGTTTGCAGCGGGAATCTATACGAACGCTCAAATGCAGTGGAATATGAAACATACTGGGATCATATCAGCTAGGCGGAAAAAGTGGTCGCACGAAGCAGCCTGGATCTTAGCTAGTCGAGCATTCCTCGTAAATCGGTTAATAACGTAGAAGACGTTTTGGCAAGGAGAACCTCTTGAAAATAAAGACTCAAAAGCGAGACTCGTAAGCAAGACGCTTCAGCCTTACGACAATTCTCATCCTTCTCAGGGTAATTCCTGTTTTGATCCCTCCAGATGAATATTGTTAGGTCGGCGCTGCATCTTATAGCCGAATGCGTCCAGGAAAGGGTAGCTTGATTGTCGGCACTACCTGCAGGACTCCGTTGGCGTAGCGGGCGAAGAACTTGAGGCTGGGCCTGCTCGTGTAGAAGCCCGACCACGTCCGGCCGGGGAATCCGTGTACGGCAACAGGTCGTTGGAGAACACGGGCCAGGTCGCGTTGACTTCGTGCAGCGCGCGCAGGAAGCAGGCGGGCGTGGAATAGAAGACGTGCACGGGCGCCTTCTTGAGCCGATAGCGACGCCACCGGGACCCTCTGGCCTTGTCCAGCGCGTTGGCGGCCGCGGCGAGCGCGTCGATGGCGGCGAACTGCTGCTCGGCCTCGACGTACGACAGGTCGCCGCCGAACATGATGGCAATGTTGCTCGGCGTGTACACCTCGGTCTGCGAGAACAGAAGAGGAACTTCTGCGCGAAGTGAGCTGCCCAAGTTCTTACCTGGTACTGGGAGTAAGGAGGAGGTAATGTGGCATGTCCCGGACAGTCTCGTACATCTGCGAGGATAAAGTCGGCCATTGGGAATTGTTCTAAGGTTAGCGTGTCGGTATAGTGTAAACAAAAGTTTAGAAATAATTGAACATAAAGGACAGGACACGGACTGCCCATCTTTCGTGCCGAGTGGCCAAAAAGTAACGTTTAAAGACGAATTTTTATTTTCACCGAAGCGCAAACGTTCTTAATGCATTTCTTAATGTCGGTGCACCAATTAAATTTATCAGCAGATTTAGATTCCGAAATCCGTTTAACACTGCAATGCTGCACTATAGATTGTGTTTATAATAATTTAATTTCTAGGACGCTCGAAAGTAAAAGCTAGAGACAAAATGTTTTTTCTTGTAGTTTTGGTTAATGCGAGTGTGTTGTGATTATGACTACTTAATATAGTAAGAATAAAAACACCGACGGCTTTCACAGTCAACCATACTCTTCCATTTAGCAACGAAGAATATTTATTTCCGGGCACGAAGAATTCACGCTTTCGCCGGAACGGGGCAAGCTGAAGGAGAGGAGGTTACGAGCGGGAGCGCCGATAAGGATTCAGTCACCGTACCGTGACTGCCCATGGTTACGGCTTTTGAAGTAGGAATACGTCTTTTTCCGCACTTAAAAGGGGTGCAAGCTGTGAGCTCGATGTCACGAAAGCTTTGTCACGGAAGGGACGTCAAACAGATGACACCGGAGCGCCGACTGAATTAGATCCCCGCGTTCCCTGACGGCACGCCACATGCTGGCTTGTTCGTTTGCTTGCTTCAACGAGATGTAGCCATGATTCCACAGTCTTCGCTCATCGCTCTGGACAGCGGTCGAGCGGCCGAACTCGCGTGCTCTGCGGCACGGGCAGTTTAAGCGACTCTCTCGCTCGACTAGCCGAAGCGTTGTAAACAATTGCACGCAATTCCGCATATGCGCCTCGGAGATGGCGGCACGAGGTGCTGCTCATTGGCCTCTACCGGACTCCGAGCCACGGGCATGCGCTTTTGCGCACCCGACATCGTCATGTGGCAGGAGCCCGTAGACGTTTCTTCAGCTGCGGCCGTAGTTCTGCGGATATTTATGCAGCATAGTAAACCTATGCACCAACCAATTTTCCTCTTTTCGTTCTGGCCCGATAAATTCCATTTTACGTCTTGTCAGGACTAACGATGCAGATGAGACGTTCCTTTTTGATTTTACGATGAAGAATGTTTAGATGATTTCACTTCAGAATTGCCGGTGATATGTTCCCAGGACCTTGGTGCTGGCAAAGTTTAGTGCGCACCCAATACACTTCTTCGTATGAGCAACGATGTTGTTTCATTTTGATGCCCTCGTAGACGGTCGTTTAAGCATCGGCAAGTTTGGCCAATGTAGTCAGCTCCGCACTTGTTGGGCACCAAATACACCTTCTCGGTCGCACATTCTCTGAAGTGGATGTGATGTTCTCTCTAGCAGGGCGGCTTTGTCTTCTTCGGGTTGGTCATACCGCACAGGCTCGCCAGTTTCATTCTGCAGGAGAAGACGACTTTTGCGTTAAAGTGGGTAGCGATTGTTCAAGAATCCGTGGGTGCGTTGTGATAGTAAGGGATGCTGGGGATCTTTTCTCGTGTGGGTGGGGGGTTTCTTGTAGTTTTTGGGGTGATGAGTCGGTGAAAACAAGAGCCGATCCGTTGCATTGGATATCCTGAGCTCAGAAGTCGTTGAGTTTGGGTGTGTTTGCTTTCATTTGCTGAATTTTGACGTGATTTAATTTTTGCCGAGATGAGTAGGGTCTTGATAACTCTCAGTTTAGCCGGCTTGGAGTGGGCACTTTTAAGCTAAATACCTGGCTTTTTGATCGCTGTTGGAAAGTCCAGCAAACGTTTTGCGTCATCTTGGTTAGTCTCAGGTTTGAAAAGTTCAGGCCTTCCAAAGATGGACCCTCTCTCTTGAACCTAAGATTACCTCCTGCTTGGTGGAAAGAGGATAGAAAGGCATCCACTTTTATAGTTTCAGGGTAGATGATTATATAGTCGTGTACGTAGCAGAAGACTTCACACTGGGGC
Organism: Ixodes ricinus; assembly: GCA_037355805.1. Lineage (NCBI taxonomy): Eukaryota > Metazoa > Arthropoda > Arachnida > Ixodida > Ixodidae > Ixodes > Ixodes ricinus. The sequence continues at coordinate 3,386 of JAZHYW010063689.1, read as the reverse complement.
TGCTGTGCTCATTACGTTGGCCTCCACGGCCCGCCTTACGCAGGACAAATATATTGCACTTAGTACTGGAGCAAGGCGCTGCCCTATGAAAACACTATATTTTTTAAGCCGGATCTTTCCTTCATGCTCAATCGTCGTAGATTAGTATGGCAGAGCGCGCTAAATGTAACACAAGGTTTTAACCAAATCTTCACGTTGTGTGCTTGCGTTTTCCCTGTCGTCTGCTACAAGTCAGATGCCTATTTTGTTCCGAACACTCTTGTTCACGCAACCCACGGTGCGTGAACGCGATGCCAAGGCCCAATTACTTTGCCGTGACACTTTCGCAGCTATCGCTCTGACTCTACTTTGGATTAACACAGGACTGCTAATTTTTTTTTTTTTTATTTTGACGAAGAAAAGTTTTAACGTTCTCGTTACCCAACAACGAAGTGTGGGTCGCCCCTCCATTCTCACCGACCGCCAGCGCTCCAGCAACCAGCGTCATCCACGATCCCCGGGTCCCCTTACAGTAGCTCAAGGTGCCCCATCGAGGTCGGGGCAAACAGCGTAAACATCTTAACTCTCGGTATATCAAATATTCGACCTAGAATGTTCGGGAGTGAGCTAGTGGAGACTGACTCAACAAGGTCATATTGACCTTCTTATCCTTTACACTCGGGGTAAGAGCAATCCAGATATCTTCTAGAAGTACGAAGAAGCGTTGCTTCTCAGTCATGCACGTGGCAATATTGTCAGGCTCTTCAGTGTCTCCAATCAGTGACGCTTGCACCCGAATGAGGAGCCGTCAGTTTTCATTTATTTGAAGACAGTTTATATTAGGATAAGAGAAGAAAACATCAGGTGCTTGACTTTGCTTTATCTACTTTTTACTATGAAACTTGTAACTGGGAGGTGCACTAGTCCGGCAAGCTCTTGTTACAAAATATAACAGGAAAAACACAATTCCTAGCATTCTAAAGAATGTCTCTTTCCCTGAAAATATTGCTTGCGAAGTTATTACATAGAAAAGTGGGTTTGAAAGAGCAATTGGTTTTTGATAAGATCACCTTCAAGACTAACTATGGCAATTTTTATCTATATCATCTCAATGTATTATGTATGTGCGAAACTAATGGACGATTTTTCAGAATGATGAAGGAAGAAGTTAAAGATATTACCGGTCGAAGGATATATGAGGAAAGTACGTTCGAGGCAGAGGCTTGTCAAGCAACAACTGAGTTGCTTTTTCTCTGTCTCCCTCTCTCCAAACGGAGGGAAATAAAGAGTTTGAGTAAAGAGTTTGAGTTTGAAATGTCAGTACAACACGAGGCAGGAATCATACCAAAAGGCTGCGTAAGCGCTCATTTCAGAGTGTTGTTTAATCACACTCTTGGCAAAAGCTTGGCTCTAAAGCATTTTACGCGCGAAAATCTAGTCAAGAGGGTTATGAGTCGCCGCTTTGTTCTGGTCAGTTCCATGTTAACAGCATCGAAACTCAAACAAATAAACAAAGAATTGTGAGGTAGTCTAAGAACCAATTTTCACCTGCGAACGTGACGGCGCGCGGTGAATTACAGTTCCCCACATTAGATCGTTATAGTGAAACTGCTTTTGAGGCACCAAATGGCGCTGAAGATTAAAAAAAGATCAAATTGCGAAGAAATATGTGCAGGGACGTACGTAACGAGACGTCTTTTGTCCGGTTTTCGGCGTTTCAGTCGTTCCAGCCTCCGATGGAACCTCCGAGCAAAACGTAAGCCTTGACGAGCAGTACTATAACGGACAACATTTCAAAACATCTCAAGGTTTTGCGTCATGTTGTCCGTAGAGTTTCTTGCGCCTTGTCCCAGGGTTTAAAAAATCCTGGGCCCTGACTGGTTGTTTTCCCGCTCTGCGGAACAATACACGCGCGGGCTTTGTTTATGTAAAGCTCGTGCTTTCAGCAGGACATTGATGTACAGACCCTTCCAACATGAAAGACCCACTAGGAGCGCGTGGCCGAGGCTGTGGCTGCCTAGAGGCTCGCAGCGCGCCCCCCCCCAAGCCACCGCCTCAGCCACGCGCTGCCAGTGGGTCTTTATATTGCAGGGGATTGTACTATATTAACTTTTCCGCAACCGACGCTATGATCATGTGGAGCCATTAAAGCTGCCCGCTGTGATTAGTTTACCACGTTGTGATCAGTTTAGCCACCGGGTAGACTGATCACAAACAACAGAGTGCGCGGCCATACTGTGTTTTTTGCGATTGATTTGTCTAGTCGGTGATAGAAAATCCACAAAGAGAACACGTGGTATGACGATATGTCTTATTACGCTGCTTGATTGACTCCATTGGGTGGTAGCTTCGGATATGGTCGAACTTGAAGCGCATTCCCATTTGCAACTCGCAGCGATCGTGCGACCGACCAGCGACATGCGACAAGCGACCTCCGTCGATCACACTGCGTTACGATCGGCGAATCGCTACCATCTGGTCGCTCTCGGAAGCTCTCGGAAGTCGCAGTCGATTCCGCCTTTCCCGTAGCAACTAGGGTTGGTGTTTCGCTGTTTATTTTTTCCTTTTAGTAGTATCTACACGTGCGTCGTTTTCGCCTTACGTGAAAGGCTCGCGATCTTGACCTGGGTCCTTGGAAACAATAAAAGCACAATCGCTACATTGGCGTTCCGTCCTCGAGCATCCTGAGGTACAGTACGTACCTGTAAAGGCAAAAGCCACGGATGTGTTGCGAAGCCGAGTTCTTGTTCGGACGCTCGTTGAAATAGGGCGCTGCTCGTCATAAAAATATGGGTATATTTTTACGCCATGTTCACACTGGGCGGTTGAATCGCGTTCACAAAGCGGTTGCGAGCGCGGTTGGTTATACATCCAATACATTTTCACGCGCGTTTGATAATAGGGTATTTTAAGTAAACATATTTGGCAGAAATCTGCCTGGTTGGGTTTTGACTTTTGACCTCGATCTTGACTTCAACGACCCAACGAATCATAAGGCGCCTGTGGTTATGACATTCATGCGTAGGGCAACGACTATCTGCTCGTGAGAAACGGATAAAAGAAAGGAGGCGACCATAATTGCAGACCTAACAGTGGCTACTTTAGTAGTTTGATGATAATGCACCCCGCAGGGGCACCTGTGAAAGCAGGTGTTTGGCGAGTAGCGTCACCACGGACCCCGAGCCATGCGAGTTCGCCCGCCCACGTATGGCTGTGCGTGGCCTTCCCGTGTCTGGGGAAAAGGGCATCCTGGTGGTTGAGCCGAGCCCGGGGTAGGTTTGGACCCTTCGGGGCCCCCGGGTTGAGGCAATGCACCAACTTCGGCCCCGCTTCTCATTGACGGGGGGGGGGGGGGTCCTGGTAGGCCCTGCCAGGATGATTCAGTCTAGTCACCACTTCTACTATCC
>JAZHYW010063686.1:0-17465 GCA_037355805.1 Ixodes ricinus | reverse complement strand
GGGGCTTTTCTGTCGCCGCACTGTCGCCCCACTGTCGCCCGCACGACACCGGGCGGCCGCTTAACCTGGCTATAGCCTCTCTGCGATAGGCCCTGCTCAGACAGGGTGATGCATTTATCCCGTTCCAGAATTCATAAGCCTGGCATATCGGTGGTTACCAAAGAAAGCGTCAGTAAGCAATTCCTCGCTTTTTAAGAATCGTCTGATAACCTCGCAGGAAAAAATGCGCATTGCTAATGAAAACCGAGGCGTCTGCGTCGGTCTGTTGCAGCATTTTTTTTTTTGTTCATAAAGAGTATGGTTGTGCGAATAAACGAATTTTATTTCGCGTTTATGACGTTTCACTATTTCTCAGAAACCGCGTGGCACGTTGTTCAGCGGAGCCCCAGCGTGGTTCCGGTGACACGTCATCAAGCATTACCGGTATTCTGTGCACGAAATGTTTCAACTTTCATTTCGCCCTTGCGATACACAAAGCGATAATGACTGACAGCGCTGAAGAGATATCGCTGGGAATCCGATACACAAAGCGAGTGACAGTGCTTTTTGCAGCGGATGTGGCAGCGCTTATAGCGCGCCACCGGCGAAACGCGGAACTCCCAGACGCGCCGCGCGAGGTTCGAGCTCATCTTAGTAGGACCCGCACCCTCGCACCCCGGTGCATTTTCATTAGTTCTCAGGGGCCCTCCAGGTGGAGCAGCCTGTATCAACGGCCACGCGTTCCGGCGTTCGGGTTTCATTTCGTGCTGACTGTACATGCTGCACGTGTTTGAGGGTTATCGGTGTTGGTTGTTTCTGTCTGTCGCTCTAGTGGGACTTGGAAACAAAGTTCAGTGGTTCGACTCCAAAACATGTCAAAGGCTATTTACCGTGTCTTCAGTATGTCATTAAGTCAGCAGAGAAGTAAACGAAGAGTCAACTCAGAGATCCCACCTTACGATGAGGTGTGGCGAATCGCTCGCTTCTCCAAATGACCGAGAGAGTGATTTCCCTACACACACCCCAGGGGGGTGTACAACGCCCCTCCCCTTTCCTTGTTTTCCTGAAGGCCCCCTTAATTCGCTATGACTCCTCTATTCTCAATGACCCCCCCTAATTTCAATTCCTGGGGAAAGCCCCGGGTCCACGCTTCTTGTGTCAGTATAGCGTCTGAAATCTTGCTGGATCTGGGCCAGACTAGGGACGACAACTTTGTCACCTGCTAGCGAAGCCGCCGCTTTGCCCCCCCCCCCCCCCCCCCTCATATGCAGCCGTTTATGTGCCGTTTACGCAGTTATTTAGGCATTACCACTCGTGAAAACCACACGGGATAACCATGTTGAATAAACCTGAGACTGGGGTAGAAATCAACACATGAGTGGAAGGGACAGAGAAAGACGGGACGACGTCTCAAACTCAGCTACCAGGTTTGTTTAGTCCACTTCCTTATATAGCCTACAATCAGCCACCACCAACACAAAGGGGAAACCTCTAACCAGTTCAAACGCCAAACCCTCCAATGGTGGCTGATTGTGTGCTATATAAGAGGCGGACTAAATAAAGCCTGGTAGCTGAAGTTCGAGACGTAGTCCTCTCCTTTTCTATTCCTTCGACTTATGTGTTCATTTCAGTCCCAGTCTCAGGTTTATTCAACATGGTCTGATATTCATCAACTCGCCTGCACCCTCACTATATTATCTTTACACGAGATAATGTTCAAAACGCATAACGTCACGCGTTCCGTCAAAATCTGTGTTTGTTTACGGCGCATATTTCGGGGTCGGGTTCCAGTTGTCGCGCTGGTCTGTGACAGCCGCAGTCAGTTCCGTTCCGCGCATGTTGAGACGCCAACTAGTATACATTCATTACTTGAACGACCCCTGAGCGCCGCCATCTTGCTGGTGGCGTGGATAGATCGTTGATAGTCCAACATTTCTGAAGCGGACCCATGGTTTCTAAACGGCGCCCAAACAAAGCATTGTCCATCCAGGGTGGCCAGACTAGCTCTCGAAACGCGGCTGCTTGCAAACGTCTATATCACTGAATTAAAACTTTGGATTGGGCTAGTTGGTTCATTGTGATCTAGAGGACTAAAAAGCGCAAAAAAAAAGACACGGACGAAGAAGAGACACATACAACACGGACTGGCGCTAAATTTTATCTGATTTATTCAAGGCAAACCACCCAGCACATGCCTGAACACTCCCTCCCATCATGCCAACCACATCTGATAAAAGCAACCCGTATTTACAAACAACAGATGACAATGATTTAAACATTCGTATCAGTTCAACGTGACTACACAAAACTCTCTTGCCTCTACACCCTCTCCCATCGCTTTCACCCCCCCCCCCTTTCCAGTATGGCGTCTTTCACCCTCCCCTCCTTCACCTATATATGCAAACTTCGGATCAATAAATGTTGTTGCTAGTTGGAAGTCTTCGTTGTCCGTCCCCCCTTTCTGTGTATCTTCCTCATGTTTAATTACTGTTACCAACACGCTCGTTTTGTACTTAAAAGAAACTTCCTTGTCATTTGGTAAAATCGAAGGCGTGGGGATGCAGTTTTCGCCTGAGGACTTTATAAAAAACGCTTCAGCTATTTACCTCTAAGTCTTGTTATTTACTCTTTTAATAAAGTTTGTTAATTTTAACAGGGAACCACACCCGCACCGAATGCAGTGTACTGCAAGGTGTCCCCGCTTTGTTACTAGCTAGAGAGCATTAGAAAGCTGCAAGCAAAGCGGAGAAAGGTTTCCTGGAGTTGTTTTTCACAGGAAAGACTCGTAAACCTGAATGTCCTCTACGAGTCATTGTTCAGAGGGTGGCAGGTGGCAGAGTTCAGGTTAGCCAATTTTTACAGCGTCACCTGACCTGAGTGGGATGGCAAGCGATGATCCTTTTTGGTTTGGAGCTCAAATGAAATAGTGGAAGTTCTGCAGATGGGAATGTCGAACGCGCATTCGGCATTCTCGATTAATGTAGAGAATTTATTTTATCCGGTACCACACGGAGGACTCTTTAATGCTGTTCGGGACAAGATCAATCAATTTTGCAAAAGTTAGCAGTGACCGCTTCTTAGCATTGTTGGAATTTTATCGGCGGCCGACGGTCGTCAGCTTTAACGATGAGTTTTATGTGCGAAAAACGGGTATTTGTATTGGTTCCTCGGTCGCCCCAGTTTAGTGTGGTATTTTTAAGCATCCATGGCCAAGCGCATATTGGAAGGGGGCTGCGGTCCCACGGCGGCCATCTTGAACAAGGCGTTAGTTCAACCAATAGATGGCGACACGCACCCGTGGGGTGGCCGAAACATTGGTTCACGGTGGGATGGCTCGAGCACCATCACGTTCCCCTCGTGGCCTTGCTCGCGCCGCTGCCAGCTGTGCTCAGCTGGCTCAATAGCGTGGCCCAGCAAACGAATGTATGCGAGAATTTCAGGCTTTGTATAAATTGTTCTCTGATATAGGGAGATGCGGTTCAGCGGTTGTCACGGGCTTTCGCAATAAATCTTACCAAGAAGGAATCAATTGTTGATTGACGTGTCAATACTCTTTCAATGAAAACTTCTGCAGGGATGCACGCTCAGTAGACTCAATCTTCCAAGACATCAGTGGAAGCGGACGTCAAGTAAACTGCTTCGCAATTTACGGTACTTACCTCACCATTATAATGACGACCGAAAAGTGACATAACGAAATATTGTGTTTCATGGGATCCGGAAGATTTTGTAAAGGTTGTTACATTATAGTTCCCAGAAAACAAACGCCGTTGCAATATTTTCGAAAGTACCGATATAATGTTGTAAGTACAGCTTCGGAGGAGTATGATGAAAACCATCAGAATAAATAGGAAGACGTTTATTTGCAATGAACACGCTATGAATGAACGGCGTTTAGCGACGGCAAGTTATGAGCGTATGGGAATTTATAAGTTCACGTGATTGCTAACTATGGACATGCGGACAATGACGACCTGTTTTGTCGGGAGATGGAGTAGCGGTGATGACCTGATATCGGACGAATCGTGGCAGACGAACAAGCAAGTTTCTTCTCAGCGAATGGTAAGCGTCCAGGGTCAAGCACAGCACGTGGCTACCGACGTTGTCGACGTTTCGAACACTTACCACTTTCGACAAAAGTGCTGGCACATCAGCTAACTTTGTGGAAAGAGTCGAAGGCTTCCTCGAGTCCAGCGCCATCATGAACTGTAACTGAAAACGATCCACTCTTCACTCTGTGGGTGGCGAAACGTATCCGCATCTGCGGAGTCATGGTCGATGCGTACTCTAAGTGGTTGGAAGTTTACACGATGCCTGCCACGACGTAAAAACGCGTCATAGACGTTCTACGCTCTCTTTTCCCTACTTTTGCCCTATCAAAAATACTTTTCTCTGATAACGCGCCAAATCTTGCTTCAAATAAAATAAACAAGCCCCCCCCCCCCCCAAAAAAAAATGGCATCAGGCATCACATTAGTGCACCATACCATCCTGCAACTAACGGGCAAGCAGAACAGTGGGTGTGCGAAACGAAAAAAGCCCTCTTAATTGAAGCTTACGGAAGAAGCAGTTCAGTGAAGAATCGCCAGGTTCTTGTTCCAGCAGCACGCGACGGTTTCATTTTACACGGTAAAAACACCCGCCGAAACAATATGTTCGGCGGACGAAGAGCCACACCGCTCGATCTCATATGATACTATGGCCATGAATGAAGATCGAGAGACTCCCAGATCAGGAGTAATGGCAGATTATTCGGTCGGACAACTTGTGTACGTGAGGAATTTCAGCGGAAGTCGGGCCTTCCATGTAAAACTTGAGTAAAAAGGCTCTATGTTGGTTGACAAGAAGGTGTCATCCCTCTGAAGACGTTGGATATCAATGCCCTTGAGTGTAAATATAACGAAATCACAAAACTCTCTTTGTGTATTGTGTAACTGCCCTTGTATTTGGTAGTAGAGGCTATGGTGGTGATTTGGACCTTTCACACCAGGCTCCTATTTCTTATTTTTCGCCTCATACTCCTTTGCGGTTTCAGTAGTCTTCAAGAATCTTTTGGAACGGGGACAATTTACGTCAATGAGGCCATTTGTTCCAAGTAGTCAATCAGGGAATGCTGCTAGAAATCCGTCCTTTATATTAACGAATAAGCCGCACTTCTGCACATTGCAGTTTTCCTGTTCCACGTACAGTTGTAAAGCAGCATCCTCATTGATTCTACCATATTCTGTTGCGGGTGAAGAAAGGTCTTTGGGTACACGATACTTGAAACAAGTCTGGCACTGTACGTTGTGGTTCGACACCCACTAATGTCGTCGTCCTTATAGAGCCTGCATCATTTAATCATTACCTCGTCACCTCCTATTGCTCTTCGTCAACAGTAAGTACAATAGGCTACCGCCATATTACAATCCAAGAATTGAAAAATTGAGTCGTTCAGTCCTTCAATATGTTTATTATTTGTATAATGTTATTACGTTACATTACCTCGAGACGATCGACGTCCATTGTCGATCTTCAAATACTTATACCTGTATAGAAATTAGGCGCACAAGGGGGGGGGATCGGTGGCCGAGTGCATGGTCTAGCGCACACCAGCTCCGAGCACTTGGAGCGAAAGCTCGCGCTGCAGAAACCACCCCGCCCCTGCCCGTTTCGATCTGGAAGATTATCGTACCGGCGTACGGTCGTGTAACACTACTGCGTGGTGCACGTTAAAGACCCCAAGTTTTCGGTTGTACCGCACTGGCTAAATTGCTGCCTGTACAGCCGAGACACCAGACGCCCACTAAGGCAGACTAACTTCCGGCTGTATAAACATACACACATCAATTTGCAATTAGACCCACAATGACGAAGAACACAGCGTGCCGCCTCTTTTCTTTGGATCGCCTTTTTTAAACCAGTGCAAGCTCGCGCGTTCTCTCTTTTGAGACGGTTAGAACGCGTCGCATCATAAAACCCGCGTTTATCCTACCCGGCCGCTTCCTCCTCTCGTTATCTGTAGTTGGGTATAACTAAATAAGCTATAATAATGGTGTATTATTGATATTTACTTTCAGTTTCAGTCAGGGAAAAGGAGTTTCGCGGGAACTAGAGCCAATAAATGAGCTGCGCTTAGAGTATCGGCACTCTCTTCCTCGACAGTGTTGTGTGCGCCGCCATTTTGGTGCTTGTGCAGAGCAAGAGCTGCAACTGCCGATCGTCATGATTCAAAAGTGCGACATCCTCAGCATTAGATTCGGTGTTAGGAAGCTCATGTAATGTTGCTTTGCTTTGTCGCAAACTGTTTAAAGTGGAGGACGGAAAAGCGTTTCTTGTGATTTCAGATACAGCTTCAAATAACTGGCAACCATGATTTTAAGCCACAATATGGCCAAGTGTCGCTACTCTGAAGCGTAGCTTATTTAATGACACTATTCATGCCCTTGTTCAAGAAGCTTGTAATACCTGGAGGGGCCATGACGTGAGCCCCGTGGATTCCACAAGCCACTACCTTTCGACACCTGCCTCTTCCTCATTGTTCCCGCTAGTGCCAGTAAATTAGCTACGCTTCAGAGTAACGACACTTGGCCATATTGTGGCTTAAAATCATGGTTGCCAGTTATCTGAAGCTTTATCTAAAATCACAGGAAACGCTTTCCGTCCTCCACGAATGTTTAAACAGCCCGCGACAGAGCATAGCAATATTGTATCAGCTTCCTAACACCGGATCTAATGCTGAGGAAGTCGCACTTTTGGATCACGACGATCGGCAGGTGCGTTTGCTCTGCACCAGACCCAAAATGGCGGCACCCACAACAATGTCGGAGAACGGAGTGCCGATACTCTAAGCGCAGCTCATTTAGTGACTTAGGCATGAAGTGAACTCAGGTGTATTCTTTTCCTCTTCGTCTTTATCGTTTATTGATTTCAATTATATCGAATAATGAACACTTTATATCACGCTACGCTTGTGTAATTATTTGTCTTAGATTTATTAACCTGATCCAGTACTTAAACCGTTCATTTATCGATAGTAAATCTTCAAATATATTTTCTAAATGTGAAGGTAAAACGACACGGAGATTGATGATGATACAAACGCTAACGCCGCCCTCGAAAATTTTTGAACTTAGAAATCAGCAGTTTTGTCTGCCATCCGCCAGGTAGCACAACAAAACACCCAAACAGTTTTTAATTGTTTTAAAATTAGCTAAGCTCTACAACTATCAAGAAACCAAAGCAAGATCATTGGGAAAATCTAATACATCGCAATGTATATCTATTCCATACAATAAATGTTATTAGATGCCAATAAATCTGTTTGATGTCCAAAAAAGATGTGCGTCAAAAACAGGTAAGTTTGAAGGCTCCTGGAGCGTTATGACTTTGAAAATAAAAAAAGCCACCGTCCACCTCTTGAGCAACCTATTGTAGTTCTAAATGTTATAAGAAGATTTTACCATAGTTTAATTATTTACTCAGCGGCATTTGAATTACCATGACTCAAGCACAAAAAAGTGCTACGTTTGATATAGAATATCTAAACAAAAAAATTTTACACAACATTACATTTTTTCTGCATATTACCAATTATAAGCACTACATCTGTAGCTAATTTCATTGCCCTAGCGCTTGTCATTAAAAACATATTTGTGCTGAAAAATGTCAATTTTAGGGCAATATTTGGAAGCTGAAAAAACAAAGTAGTGCAAATACCAAAAAAGTATATCAGTTACATTCTGCTCCGACATCATCTTAACAAAACTGCTCTATTGGAACCGTGTTATCTTTAATGAATCGTTCATAAAACATGAACCAACGGAGCAAGTGAGGGTCGCGCCATCATATTCGCAACGCTACAAATGCGCATGAACAGTATAAACCAATACATACATAATATCAAATGAAAGAGGATTGCATTGCCTTTCGAGATGACATCAATCCCACAAAACAGTATTTAAAAGGAGATGAGTAATGACTGCCAAAAGTACCTAAACTACCACATTCAGTGGGACCGTGGCCTTAATGAGATGCATGTGCATAAGATCTTCAGTTATGTAGACGATTTTTTGGTTATTGTGGATGATCACTCGGGGATGTGTTTTAATGATGTTGTTACAAAGGTTGTCAAGTTGTTTGAGTGCAAGTCGGACGGTAGGAAGTTCATCTGGGAGCTTCCCATGGACAAGTGCGTTCAGTTTTAAGACCTACAGCTTACTTTTACAGATTGTGCTGGAAGTACAAACCACGTTCAAACAAGAGCCTCTTGTTTTTTGATGGCGCTCATTCTAAGCTGATAAAGCGAGGAATTGCTCTCACCTGTCTTCAGGCAGCTCTGACAAAAAGCTGCCATCACGCTTTGACGACTAGCTTTGAACTTCAGGTAGAACGCTTAGACAGAGCGGGCTACCTCGCCTGCTTGATACCTGCGTATGTGAAAACCTCCTGCAAAAGATCAAAAGTAAAGGCAACACGAAGGACGGTAAGTGACAAAAAGTTTTAAAAAATCAAGAGTTCAAGCGATACCTCATTTACACAAGGTGCCGTATAACCTTAAAGAAATAGCTATTAAGTACGATATGAATGTTGTTTTCTCCGCTCCATGCAAGCTGACAAAACATTTTTCCTATGATATACTAGACACAAACGTGTTCAATGCTCAAAGAAGCACGTCACTCAGTACACAGCTTGTGCCTCTAATGTTGTTTACGAGATTCCGCTAACGTATTGGACAGACTGGGCGGTGTTTACACGAAAGGGCGCGTGAACATCATCTTGCGGCTCGTATCGAAGCGGGGGACACCTTGCAGTACACTGCATGCGGTGCGGGCGTGATCCCCTGTTAGAATTATCAAAATTCATTAAAAGAGCAAAAAACAAGACTGAGATGGAAGTAGTTGAAGCGTTTTTTATAAACTCCTCAGGTGACAACTGCGCCAGCACGCCTTCGATTTTACTAAATGACAAGGAAGTGTCTTTTCTATTGTCGGTGACAGGTCAAGAACGAAGTGGAAGCTCCTCCACACCTCTTTCCACTTTAGTAGTGCGAAGGCTGGAGAGGAGGCGACCTCCTCTCCACCATTCGCTGTGCTGAAGTGGAGAGGGGTGAGGAGCTTCCACTTCGTTCTTGACCTGTCACCGACTATAGATGGTTCTGTGTAGTCACGTTGAACTGATAAGAATGTTTAAATCTTTGTCATCTCTTGTTTGTGTATATGGGTTGCTTTTATCAGATGTGGTTGGCATGATGGGAAGGAGTGTTCACGCATGTGCGCTGGGTGGTTTGCCATGATTAAATCAGTTGAAAGTTAGCGCCAGTCCGTGTTGTATGTGTCTCTTCTTCGTCCGTGTTTTTTTTTTTTTTTTTTTGCGCTTTCTAGTTTTTTAGGTCTATATCATCATGGCTGTTTTTAATGCGAAAGCATTAACTGTTCCATGTAGCGAGCCGACGTCATCAGCTTTAAAGCCGCGCCAAACGGCACCTTAAATCCTTTCTCCAAGTGAAGCCAGCTCCAGTCAGCTATGAAACCACACGAAAAGCCCAGCCAAACGGCAACTAGTTTCCCCGATCCCAAAGGAGCGGAGTAAAGCTGATAGATTTCGGCTTCGGTTCCATTGGGCTGGCGCGTGTCGACGAGGCTCCTGCAATGGCCGCTGCGCGTCAGTTTCAACGACCACCACCCCATGGCGCTGCGTGCCCGCGAGGCAGCGGCTCCACCGCTCCACGCCCAAAGTCAGCGCGCCGAAGACAGCGCGCGCGCTCGACCGTCGACGCATGTACGCCGCAGACGAAAGAAGGAGCGGGAGAGCGGCGTGCATGCTTTCGGATTCACAACTCATAAGTGCTTAGGTGTACTTCGAGCCTTTTTTTTACATAATAATCGGTTAATAATTTACTCTGAGAATAATGTATAACTCGCTTAATCGAATTACAGTGCCCATAGACGCTTCCAGTACGCGCTACGTAAGAGTCGCCATAACTAACCATCACCTTTTCCTCTGAAATGACGAGCCACCAAAACGGGCAAGGATGAACCCACGCGCGGCCTCCACTGTTGACATGAATACTGCGGTGCCTAGTTAGCGGCGAGATGTTTTGGTGGCGCCCTCCTATGGTTCCCTCTCGTGACGTCATTACCTTGCGAACCACAAGTTTGATGGTGTTTGTAATTAGTAAGGTGGAAGCGCTGAAATCGTTGCGCTCTGAAACCAACACTGCAGACACCGCCAAATTTGAAGTTCTTCCATTCCTCTTATTTCCGTCGATGACAGCTCCTTTGCTGACGTCCTAGTCAGCATTCGGCCAATCGTGGAAGGCCGACCACAGCGAGGCTTTCGATCGCACACGTCGCCAATAGACCTTGCATCGTTTATCACCCGGGCGAAAAATGCTGAGTGACTGAGCTGTGGACGCATAGCGCAGCGTCAAAGGCCGGTTCAGACACTTTGCGTTTGAGTGCGTTTGACTGCGTTGCGGCGAGAACCGAAAGCGAGTCACCGGCACATCTGTGCTTCGTATGAAGCGTGGAATCCAATTCAAGGAATCTTCTTGGCACGCGATATAAGCAGCTGGGATGTCCTGGTGTCTCGCTGCCGCAACGCAGTCAAACGCAGTCAAACGCAACTGTGTGAACCGGGCTTAATACTGGGACCAGATTGTGTCAGCGCCCGTCGCTCGTGCTGTGAAAAAAGAGCGGCAGTACTTAAAGCGGGAGGGAAAACCAGTGACGGTGTTGTTTTGAACACGTGATATGCGTTTTATAGTGTTTTCTTCGATTTATTTGGTGTGGCATGTATCTTACTTATACTGGATGCTAACATAAATAAGCCTTCAGTTGAGAGTGAGCGCTGTGTCCTGTCGGTTACCTTTTACTTTATCCTCGTCTTTGCGCTGTTCTGTTTTTAATTATTTCTGCATACCCACTAACCCAAACTTCTACGTAAATCAACTATATTTCTTATACATCGGGCTCTTTTCAATGTTTTAATTAGAATCTGTGCGTCCTGGTGCCGTTTCTTTGCGGGCACAATCTGTCGCTCCCTCATGCTGGCCTTCTTCATCCGCCAGAAACTCCTGCCTCCAGAAGTCCGGGCCTTGTTCGGTGCTTCCAGTCCCTCACAGGGCCATGGATTGAGAGTTTGCAAGATCCTCCGGCACGGCTTTACAGAAAGTGCCTGTTCATAAATCTTCAAGAAGGGGCTAATCCTTATAGGAGTGAGGCTTGGTGGCGTATGTTTTCACGTACAGTCGACAGAACCGTTGACCTTCTGTGGCAACAAACTCTGTTGCACCTACGAGTCATTGTGGTTAAGCCAATTCCACCTGCTTAAAACACGGTTCACGAATAGACCTATTGCTATATTACCCAAGCATCAAGGAGAATGCAGGGATTGGTGTTCCACGGGCCGCACGTGCTGGCCTCAGCAGTAGTAAATTTTCTAAAGCAAATACCTAAAACAAATGGCATCTTGCACGCGCGTTCGTCAATGCTTTCTTTTGGTTATTTACTTCGAATCTTTTATACAGGAAAGGCGTGCGCGTGTAGCGCGTGGAACACCAATCCCTGCATTCTCCCTGATGCTTCGGTAAGACAGCAAATGGTCTATTGGGTAGAATAGACCTCCCGAAGCGAATGGAAAGGGTCCTGAGCCACGGCCCCAAGTTCGCCGTGGAGTCGAAGAAATCGTTTCCTGAACTTCTACTGTTGGTGAGGCAACCCTCTGGAGGGGCGCCGGAATCGGAGACCGAAAGATGTGTAAAATATCGATACAGGAGGAGTAATCAAAGGGGTTTATGTACAATATTTACATTTGGAAGGCGTTGAGATCCGTTGGGGCGTTGGTTTGCGATCACGTCTTCATCCTCCTCGTCATTCCGTTTAAATCTTCGCGATCAAGTAAGTCCTCTTCTTTGTCTTCAATGAAACCGATATAAGTTCATATAAATATTCTACACACTTCCGCCCCCGCAATAAGCAGCTCTGCTTATTCATTAAGTGACTCTAATGGGTACAAAAGTTGTATAGGCCGTTTGATAACTTTGCCGTATGGCAGCCTTATCGAACAAGATCTCACCTTGCCGTCACGTCCAGGAAACGTTTGTGCTATTCGACCCATTTTCCAACATTGTCGGGGAAGTAAATGTTCATCTACTAGCACAAAATCCCCCTCTTTCAAAGTGCGTGACAGGACGGGACGAGAATGGTGGGCAGACCGGAGTTCGTTAAGGTATTCTCGTCGCCATCTATTCCAAAAGTGATCTGTTACCTTTTGTCTGTGCTTCCACCGTCTCTGAATGTCGAGGGAACTTGCACTTACAATGCTCGGAGATTCGCTGCGGGGGAGTGTGGTAAGTCGCTTTCCAACAAGGAAGTGCGCTGGTGTGAGAGGGGATGGTTCTGAAACCTCTGAATATACAAAGGTCAACGGTCTGGAGTTAAGCACTGCTTCGATCTCCGTTAATATCGTGATCAACTCCTCAAATTTCAGATAACTACGTCCTAAAACCTTTTTCAGGGACGTTTTCACACAACGAACCATACGCTCCCAAAATCCCCCCCACCAAGCTGCCTTTTCTACTATAAAACGCCACTCAATTCGGAAAGACGCAAACATGGCTGTGACTTCCTCTCGACGTATGTAGTTCCACAGTTCTGACAGTTCACGATTTGCGCGGCGGAATGTCTGTGCGTTATCCGTCATTACCACACGGCAAACTCCTCTGCGAGAAATGAATCGTCTAAAAGCTAGAATAAATGTTTGGGTAGTCAAGTCACTTACAAGCTCGAGATGTACCGCTCGGGTCACAGCGCAAGTAATGATAAGAATGTAGCACTTGCTAACACTGCCACATCCCTTAGAGAAGAGGGGACCCGCGAAGTCCATGCCGGAGATTTCAAAGGGATCAGCTTGGTTCACCCTCATACTCGGTAGCGGTGCGGTTGTTTCGCTAGCTGGCTTGCATCGAAAGCGATCGCAGATTACACATTGCTTGATTATTTTTTTGGTAACTTGCCGTGCTCTTACAATCCAGTATTTTTCTCGGAGACTGGTTAAGGTGTCACAAAGACCAGCGTGCAGAAGCCTCTCGTGAGTAGATCTTACTAATAATTCCGTGAACTTATGTGTGCTGGGCAGAATGATGGGATGCTTTTCTTCTATTCTTTGTTGTGTCTTCTGTAGTCTTCCGCCCACTCGTATGATGTCACTGGAGTCGAGAATCGGTGTGAGAGAACTCAAAGGTGATGTTTTGTCAAGAGTCTTCCTTTCTTTGAGGGTAATGAGATCATGAGCGTATTCTTCACGTTGGGCTTGTTTTATCAATGTGATTTCGGCTTCTTTTATTTCGACGGCAGTCAAGCCTCCCTGTCTCCTGGTCAATCTTTTGCAGTTGTGTACAAAGCGGAGAATCCAGGCCGTTTCACGTAAAAGGCGATTAAGGTTGTTGTGAGTTTCTAGTGAGATAAGGGGTTCTACAATCAAGAGAGTCGTGCAAGGAACTGTGTGTCTTTGTTCTAAAGATATGTTATCCTCCATTAGCTCATCTTTCGTCGACTGTTCAGGCCATTCTCGCGATGGTTTTTGTAACCAATGTGGTCCAGTCCACCATATTGCACTTGACGCAAGTGAAAGGGGAGTAACACCCCTAGTTAGGAGATCAGCTGGATTTTCGGTACCTGGACAATGTCTCCACTGTATAGGATTCGTTAATTGTTGGATCTCTTCTACTCTGTTCGCAATGAAAGGTTTCCATTTTGACTTCGAACCCTTGATCCAGTGCAAAGTGATATTGGAGTCAGTCCACAGGAGGACGGCTTGTATGTGTATGTGTAAATTCTCGATAAGATATCGTTGTAACCTAGCGGCTAACAAGGCCCCCATAAGTTCTAGTCTTGGAAGTGTAAGATTCTTCATGGGCGCTACTCTGGATTTGGATACGATCAGACCAGTCGTGACATGTTTCTCATTGTCGATCTTGAGGTAAGCTGCCGTACCGTATGCCCTTGGACTTGCGTCTGAAAACACATGAAGTTCTACGACTGTACCATCGCCCTCGGTGTCTAGGTTTGAGTATCTCCGGGGTATCGTTAGTTCGTGAATAGTTGACAAATGCGAGCACCAATCTACCCATTCTCTGGTGATGTCACCTGGAAGATCGTCGTCCCATCCTACTGCCTGTTCCCAGAGTCGTTGAAACAGCAACTTCACCCTCACGGTCACCGGCGCGATCCATCCAAGAGGATCAAATATTCTCGATGAAGTCTGTAAAATGTTGCGTTTCGTTAGCTTCGCAAGGTTTACGAAACCCAGAATGTTGTCAACGTTAATAGTAAGTTGATCGCTGGCCCTGTTCCAAAGAAGGCCTAGTATTTTCGTAAATTTACCTGTAGAGTCGTCTGGTGAAAATTGTGGTTCCTCTAATGATTCGCTCTTATCAAAGATTGATTGTAAATCTTTGTCATTTGTGCACCACTTACGGAGGTTCATGCCGGCTTCACCCATGATAACCTTAGCTTCTTCGTGAAGCACTTGAGCTTGTTTGACTGTTTTCGATCCAGTGAGTAAATCGTCAACGTAAAGACAGCTAGATAGGGTCATGGTGGTTTCTGGAAATCGGCCTCGGACACTCTCCAAATGATGTCGTATAGTGGCTGCAAGGAGGAACGGGCTGCAGGTTGCTCCAAACGGGATTCTTGTCATTCTCCAGATTTCTGGAGGGTTGTGCGGTTGAGCAGTTCTTGGGATGTCTCGAAACCAGAAAAAACGAAGAGCGTTTCGATCTTCGGGTGCAAGAAAAACTTGTAGAAAAGCCTTCTCAATATCAGCGCAAAGGGCGATGGGATGCCTTCTAAAATTTAACAGCATTTGCATCAGGTCAGGATTTAAGTTTGGTCCTGCATGGAGGTTTTGATTTAGAGAAGTACAACGTGGGGCATGAGACGACGCATCGAACACTATGCGGACCTTGGTTGTCTGTCGATCATTTTTTATCACGGCTCTGTGGGGCAAGTAATACGTTTTTTCACTGTGTTCCTCGTCATCATCAGGTTGGACTCGTTCGGCGAACCCTTTAATAAGGTACTCCCTCACAGCCTTGTCATACTGCACGAGCAGACAGTCATCTTTACGTAGTTTTCTGAGCAATGCAGCTAAGCGAGTTTCTGCAACATCCTTATTGTCCTGTAACAGAGGTTCAGGGGACTTCCACAATAGCCGGGCTTCGTATCTTCCGTCTATCTTCTTCACGGAGGAGTTGAACGATTTTAGTAAATTCAGAAAAGAGCCACACTCTTGGTCCTTCGATGGTGAGTCCCTAATTCCCAGACTTTCTAGTTCCCAAAATTTGCGCAGTTCTGAGCAGATGTCTTTAGATGCCTCGCCGACGCTCATCGTGAACATTGCAGTGGCGGTACATACGTTAGAGGCGTTACTCACTTTTACGGGACCTTGCAAAGACCAGCCAAATATGGTCTCCACAGCAGCCAGAGACGAGTTGATACGTTTGACGCTCCCAGTCGTTACTTTCCAATAATAATCTGACCCGATGAGGATGTTCACTCCAGGTTCTGGTATTTCGTTCTTTAAGGGAAGGTCCGCCAGAGTCATACCCTTCGACTGTAGATTTTGTATGAGGCTGGTGTCTGTTACGCAGAGAATTTCTCCACAAATCTCGGGGACTTCCAAGGCCTCTATGACAATCTGTGCTCTGCTGTGATGGCTTTTCAGAAGAATCTCGACGCGGCGACACCTTCTTTTCGTCCCTTGTGCAGAGTCACCGAAGGCGAAAATGGTGAGGTCTTCTTCACCGACGGGTCGGCAACGGAGCTTTTCTGAGACAGTCCGTTTTACAAAGGAACGCTGGCTCCCCCATCGATCAGGACTCGAAGTGTTGTCTCAATTTGACCCTTAGCTAGTACTTTAGCAGTCTGAAGTAACACTTGTTGGGGGCTACTTGATCCCGCTCTAGATATCCCGATGAACTGCGAAGGCCCTCCAGGAACGTTAGATGATGGTCGGAGTGCAGCCCATTCTGGATCACACAACACTGTCAGGTGTCTGCCGCCGCAACTCGCGCAAGAAAGCGTTCGTGCGCTTCGACACTCTCTTGCTCTGTGAAATTGTTTTCCACATCGAAAACATCTGTTGTCATGTTTAAGTTTCTCTTTCTTCTCTTGTAATGTCAGGTGTGTCGTGCATTCCTGCAGCGGGTGGTCATCAGAGCCACAGAAAACACAGCAGTGGACGTTCACCTTTTCTAATGTAGGGAGAGCCGATGCAGAACTTATCTTGTCAACAAAAGACCCTTGTGATGGACGGAACTTTTCTTTTGAAGAGTGTGTGGAGAGTTGAAAGCATTTCTCCCTTGTTATAACTTCTGTATCAAGGAATGCAAGAAGTACTGTGAGATCGTCTTCCCCGTCCCCTGAAGGCCCTTTGGCCTCCAGCTTCCGGTTGTACCTCAGCAGAAGATCAGAAGGGAGGGCTCTTTGGAGTACGGTGTGCAGAAGAACACCGTAAGAATGTACATCCACTCCTAGACTTTGTAGGCTCCTGATCCTTGTCACTACATCATCATGGAGTTTCCTGAGTCCCTCTGTGTCCTCGGAGGATCTTATTGGTTTGATGTCCATGAGATGGGAAAGATGGTTATTAACTATCACAGTGGGCTGACCGAATCTCCTCTTTAAGAGTTCAATCGCAACGCTGTAATTGTCACTGGTCACGGGAATCCCCTTGACTGCAGCATCGGCTTTTCCGACCAGGTAGATCTTCAGATATTTAAACTTGTCGACTGGAGACAGTGTTGGATTGTGGTCTATAGATGACTGAAACTGGTCCCAGAACGTTTGCCAGTCTTCAAGATCTCCGTTGTATTTTGGGAGTTCTAGTCGTGGAAGCTTGACGTTAGGTCCACTTGCTTGACGTTCTCTAGGGTCATTTGCTTCAGTGTCGTTGTTAGAAAAAACTCTTTCGTTACAGTGCTGTTTTCGTAACGCTCGGGCCGTTCTTGTTTTAACGTTGCTTATAGTCTCTTCGTACGTGGTACAGGTTTGTGTTTCTTCCTCTATTTCGTTCTGGTCAATGAGGTCTGCGATCTCCGCATCTAGTTGGTGGAGCGACGTTTCTTTCAATGTGAGGAAGTTGAGCTTCTCTTCTATGTCACCTTCTGGTAGCGGAGACAGCTCTAATGCCGAGGAAATGTCGTTGACAAGCTTGGTAACAGTGGACCGTATTACTCCTCGTCTTCTCTTGAGCCTTTCCATCGTTTTTTCGTTATATCCCGGGTTTCGGCACCATGAATTTGTAAAATATCGATACAGGAGGAGTAATCAAAAGGGGTTTATGTACAATATTTACATTTGGAAGGCGTTGAGATCCGTTGGGGCGTTGGTTTGCGATCACGTCTTCATCCTCCTCGTCATTCCGTTTAAATCTTCGCGATCAAGTAAGTCCTCTTCTTTGTCTTCAATGAAACCGATATAAGTTCATATAAATATTCTACA